>LUGF01012854.1:21095-34327 GCA_001625245.1 Calycopis cecrops
TCACGTCCAAACAGTCTCCCTGCAATAGACGACTATGACAAAGCCGAGCTATTGGCCGATACGTTGGAGCAGCAGTGCACTCCTAGTATCATACACTTAGTTCCCTCCCACGTGGAAGAGATCAGTAGGGAATTAGAGCACCGCCTTTCGTTAGATTTAGAAGGCGATCCCCTCCGCCCGACAGACCTTGATGAGGTAACAGGTCTCATCAAGGCACTTGTCCCCCGAAAGGCCCCGGGGCCTGACGGGATCACTAATAAGGTCTTAAAGAGCTTACCACCTGCTCTGTTAAGCCTCTTAGTGTGCATCTTCAATGCTCTCCTCGAAGACTGCGCTTTCCCCGACCTTTGGAAACTAGCCACTGTGATCGGTATTCACAAGTCGGGTAAACCCCGCACCGAACCCACAAGCTATCGCCCCATTAGTCTCATTGATCGCACGCATCAAAGATGCTGTGCGTGAGGGTAATCTCTTCATGGATGAGCAGTTCGCCTTCCGCGAAAAACATAGTTGTCCGCTTCAGGTTCACCGTCTATGTGAATTCGTTCACGATGGTATCAACCGTAAGAGGCCTATTTCGACATGCGCAGTCTTTTTTGATGTAGCCAAAGCGTTCGACAGAGTATGGCATGAAGGCCCAATCTGTAAACTGTTTCGTCTAGGTCTGCCGGTTAGACTTGTACTAACCATAAAGGCATACCTGACCAATAGGCAATTCCAGTATAGGGTGGAGGGTACGCTCTCCACTAGGCGCCCCTTAAGGGCCGGAGTCCCTCAGGGCTCTGTTCTCTCCCCCACTCTGTATAATCTCTATACGAGTGATATCCCGCGCCATACCAGGGTAGAGCTGGCGATGTTCGCGGATGACACCGCCCTTTATAGTCGTGCTCGCACAGTCCCTCTAGCGACCAAGTACCTCCAGCAGGCGATCACCTCCCTAGGGGAGTGGTTCGCCCGCTGGAGGATCGAGGTCAATTCCGATAAGTCCCAGTCGATTCTGTTCTCAGGTCGCTGGCATAATGTTCAAACGAGACCGGCTCGTATCATGCCCCCCGTCTTTTTATACGGTCAAACCATCCCCAGGGTACGCTCCGTCAAGTACCTGGGTGTCATTCTAGATAGTCGCTTCAATTTTAAGACGCACGTTAAACGCGTGCGCAAAAAAGCACTTTATGTGCTACACAAGTTATATCATCAATGCTAGAAGTAAAATGTCGCTTAGAAATAAGCGTACATTATACGTCACATGCATTAGACCGATTTTTTCCTATTGCTGTCCCGTGTTCGCACACGCTAGCCCTAGGACTCTCTTACCTTTGCAAGTAGTGCAAAATAGGTTCCTCCGTATGGCCACGGGTGCCCCGTGGTATGTCCGTAATATCGATCTTCATAAAGATCTCGAGCTCCCCTCTGTTAGTGGGCACTTCAAAGTGCTCACTAAATCTCATTTCGATAGGGCCACCTCTCACCCCAACCCCCTTGTCACGAAAGCAGCGGATTACAACCCCGACTGCGTGACTAATGTCGGTCGCCGTCCCAGACATGTTCTGGCTGATGCCGACGACATTATCACTACAACTGTTACACGAGTCATCGAGACACGTAAACAAAGACAGACACACACCCGCGATGCAGGTACTCTACACCCCGTCCGGGGGATCCGGACGCGGACACAGTTCCGACCACAACTTCACCCTGACAGACAACAACACACACGTTCGGCTCCTGACAGCCAGAACGACGATGTTAGTTTAGTCTCAGGGAATAATGCCAGTGCCCTTTTGCAGAGCTCAAATCAAACCGCCGAACCGGTTAGGTTAATCACGACACCCGCGCGCGAGTCGTACCACCCGCCAGTGGTGGAAGGGGGGTCCGGGCCCCCCAGTCAAGATAGCTCACAGAGCTCCTCAAGCTCATGACCCGTGTCGGCCACTTTTTAGCTGCCGCGCGCGAGCTGCTCCCCTCCGTTAAAGGTGGGGAGTTGATGACACCCGTTGTCCTCGGCCAAATAATAATAGTACAACCTATTAATCGCAATAAGTCCGGTTTGCCTTCTCCCATTAGTCTGGGAAAGAAGGGGGGGTCTGTCCCCCTATCGACCACAAGTACAGAGGTTCGACGCTCCAGGTGAGTTCACCTCTCATATCGATGAAGCTGCACTGACCTTCAGTCCTTAGCGTAATTTCTATCTAAAAAAAAAAAAAAATTGAACGCAATCGCACATACAAAAGTACGCCTATGGTATTTCAAAATTATGAACTGCCATTAAGTAGGTACTGTTAAAGTTTGGTAAACTACAGCTGTCTATAAAGCAGTATTGAGATCAGTGATCGAAATATAAAGTATATAGTATATTGTAAATAAAATTACAAAATACTTCCATAGAAGCTCTTTGGTTCAAACTTGTCTTTGTCATTTGTCAAGGGTTGCCAGAAATCTATGGTAGAAAGGGGTTGATCAATAATGTACTTTAAGTGCTTATTATTTTCAAATGTAACATAATATTAGTATTTTTAATCAAATAAATTACTATTGATAATTAATTATATTTTTAATTACGTACATTCAAATGATAATTGGTTTTTTCTTTATTTTAGTTTAATTATAATCCCAAATATTCAATATTCTACCATTAACAATTATTAATACTAATATTATAATTTGTATTATCTGTTCTTTCCAATATACGAAAAACTACAAATTATTGATTTTATCTTTTAAATATTTAAACACAAATTCATCAAGTTATTTAGTTTATAAATAATAATTATTTATTATTATTATTAATTAAATATAATAAAATGCTCTAGCAACCCTGCAGTGGTACTTACATAAAAAGCTGTGATTTCAAACCTTAGATCATTTTTACTAAATGATCTAAGGGTGAAACCAACCGAATGAAAAAGAGGCGGTATGGTCTCATGATCCTAGCCTGTACGTAAGGACGAATCATTTAAAAAAAAGATGTCAAACCAAACAAAGAAATGTGATTGAAATTATTATTAGTCAGTTGCGTATCCAACAAAAATATTTCTAATTCAAAACCTTCTCAACTACTATGCTTATGACTAAAAAAACTATGAAAAATATTAGTTTCATAACTGTATTAATAACATATGAAGACGCATAAGGATTCTACCAGCGATTTCTTAGCCCTTGTTGTTTTTATGTTTATGGTAAATTAACTTTACTTTCAGGTAAACTCAAGCGAGAATAGGAACCGAACTTGTTTTCTCACAATAAATTCAAATTAAACAAAGCCTATCCATAACTCTGAAATTGGCAAATCCGTCAAGGGAGCCATAACAAAAAAAAAAGAAAGAATTTTTGTACACTAAAACGAAGGGTTTGAATTTTGAAAGTTAATTGATACTATTTATGTTTTGTTACATACTAATTTGAACTATACATTGTGTAGGCCAAAGTTCCATACAAAGATGTAACGTCTACTTTGTAATCATAATTTTAAATAATATCCTCTATATTTCTTTATCAGTTATCACAGAAGTCAGAACAGTCTTCACTAGCGCCATCTAGAATTGTATAGTTTAAGAATTTTCTTATTTATTTTTCTATTTAAAACTAAAGATTTAATTATATTAAAAAATATGTTTAGATTGCGCCCGCAAAAAAAATGGGTTCTCAATTAAAATTTAGGACGAATAACCAATCGTAAATATTTGATTTGAAACGGACCAATGACATCTGTATACAAAATCTCAGAAAAAGGAAACGGCACTTGTTTTTTTTTATAATTTACGCGGTTTAAAACTCCAAACATTGAAGTTTGAATTCAAATTTGAATTCCATAAATAATGTCACAAATCAATCATGATAATACACATTTTAATGGTATAGAATATCATTTTTTAGGATTTATAAGCAATTTATTTCCTAGTCTATAGAGGTAATAGGGGTTCCTCTAGCGCAGCCCTACCGATCGGCCCAGTTGACTGAAATCGAACGATTGCGTAGTCGCGACGCGGGCCGTAGCCTCCGAGGCTTTGTTCAGCTCGATGACATGGCATAGCTTGCCAATAAGTGTTATTAATTTGGAATAAACACAAATAAAAGTAGTTTTTTATAAATATTACAAACAAAAACAGGAAAATTGTGGGCGTAGCCTCCGTAGGAATAAAATCTCAATGGTCGAACATAGCACTCAAAATGGATGATTCCTATATTATCTCGAATTTTCATACACTTTGTCGTCTGTGTCTTAATAAGAGTAATTTAACAGTATCAATTTTTAGTAGTACTCCCGATGATTCATCAACTATAACTGTAACCTCTAAAATTACAGAGTGTTTCGAAATTCAGGTATGATTATAAAATTCTATTTTGGGTACATTATTGAGTAACATCATAATAAAATATCGTATATTTCATGGTTGCAGATAAATCCAAATGACGGTCTACCTACAAGAATTTGTTATAAATGTTTATTTAAAGTAGAAAAGTGTTCCAAGTTTAGACAGCAATGTATACAAAGTGACTCCAGATTAAAACAAATAACCAATAAAGTGAAATATGAATTGGATACTCAAAATTCTTTAGAATGTAACTACAACTACAGTAATATTCAAGAGGTACATAAAATTAAGTCTGAAGATTTTATTGTTGAAGACAGTGTTGTAATGGTTGTGGACCCTAGTCTAGATTATGATTCCTCAGAAGAGTCTGAGAATGTTGATCAACCAGAAATAGAAACATCAGAACAAGATAATGTTGTGGACAGTGACTTACCTACAGCTGAATCATTTTTTAAGAATGTTTTTATGTGCCAGTATTGTGATCAAGCCTTTATTTCTTTGGAGAAATGTAAGGATCATGAACTTAGCTTTCATGACCCCACTTTGCCATACAAATGCATGGAATGTGGTTTAGTGTTTGCTGAACGTAGTCAATATGTAACACATTGTAAGCAAATACATGGTAGTGATAAGCCTTATCATTGTCCAGAGTGTGAAAAGTCCTTTGGGAGGAGATCAGATTTACGTAAACATTCAATTGTGCATACTGGAATAAGGCCATATCAATGTCATTACTGTTTAAAAAGCTTCTCTAGAAACACAAATTTAAGTAAACATTTGAGGATACATTCTGGTCACAAACCACATGTTTGCCCATTATGCCCTCGTAGTTTTGTAGCAAAAGGAGATTTACAACGTCATGTATTAGTTCATTCTGGGATGAAACCGTTTGCCTGTAAAAAGTGTCCATTAACATTTGGTCGAAGGGATAAACTACTTAAGCATGAAGTCAAACATGGCCCCATCTCTCATATAGGATATGGAAATAATCAAATAACCCATGATATGGTTGTTAATGTAAACCCTTTTAGTAATCTTATATCAAGTACAAACCAAGATAATGTTGATTACGAATTGCCTAGAGTACCTGATCATATCGCTGGGGAGAGTAGTTTTATAAATGAAATTCATAAAAACCCATCCACTTCTGGAAAACAAGTACTTAATTCACCCCCAAAGCAGAAGTCTCCTATTAGTAATAAGAATAAACCAAAAAATATAAAATGCCACCAGTGCCCTAAAAGATTCTCATCACTGGATGCATACAAAACTCATGTTTCTGTTGCACATATTGGATCAAGAGTATTCCAATGCAAAATATGTTTTAAAAAATTCCCAAGGAAGAGAGAACTAGATCGCCATGTTGTTGCACATTCTGGCATGAAACCGTTCAGCTGTAATCAATGTGATAAAACTTTTACTAAAAAAGATAAACTTGATAAGCATGTAGAGTCTAATGAATGTTTGGTTGTGAATATGCCTTGCATTGAATGTGGTGCGACCTTTGAAAAGAAAGCTGATTTAGTAGCCCACATAAAATCCCACTTTACAGACAATTTGGAGGATAAGATTACAGAAAGTGAGATCAAACAGGAACATGACATAGACTTTGAAATGAATGATAATTTTTATGATTTAGAAAGTTAACACTGAGTAGTCAGTTTAAATTATTGTTTTAAAATGTTGATTAATTATATATTATAATAGACTAAAAGTCAATTCTGTTAAATACAGAAGAACATTTATTAATCATCATACAATTTACTTTTCTACTTTCAAACAAAGTATTGCAGTAGTTGCTATTCAAGTGGTGGTCACAAAAGTCGCACAGTGCACTGCAAATTATTGTATATTTGTGTGTTAAGTGCAATTATCTGCTGACTAACTGACATTTTTTAAGGACTTCACTTTATTATTTGACTATAAAGGATATGGATATGTGAAATGAGGTAGGTATTTCAATTAAATGCAATTGCCACAAAATACACTAAGGAAATTCACATGAACATGATGACGACCTTTGAATTAAAAAAATAATAGAAGTGAATTTCTAAAGATATCAGGTGGTATTGGCATTTCTCTTTCTATGTTTAAACATTGTATTATTTCAAATTGTAGGTCAAGCCAAACGCATATAATATATTGGACTTTAAAGAGTGCTTACAAGTTTAAGATATGAACCACATTTGTTTGGATATACTGTACATAACAGTATTTCTATAATTCAATACAAGTCTATAGACTGGATTAATTTTATGTATCAACTTGTACTAAGTATGGGCTGCCAAGTACAACAATAATCACTGAATCAGCAAACAACAGCAATTAGAAATTTAGATCTAAAATCTAAATAGATAAATTAACAGTTGAAAAGCAGATTTATTGTTTGTTAAGAATAGGTACAACTCATGTATGTATGTCATTCAATAGAGAATTAATGATAAACAAATGTATCACTGAATTCTAATTATATTGTCATCATAGTCAGCTGGACAATTTATCAAGGAAGGTTATAAGGTTCAAAAGCGCCTATTCTACTATTTAGTTTAAGTTTAATCATTTCTAAAATATTTATTAAATATGTGTAAGCACTGTTCTAAGTCTCTGCACAAACAGCAACTCACTTTGATAATCTAAAGCTATAATTTAAAATATTGTTCTGTACATATTAAAAAAAACATGCACAAAGTAACTTATTTTATTACTCAATATTTACAAACATATTTTATCCAGCTAAAGGATTTGCATGTATTGTTACTGAAGTGATTCTAGCTTCATTGAGTGGCCTAAATGTTTTCGGATTAACTGCCATTTTCTCCAAGTCATCCAGAGATTCAAATCCATCTATTATTCTGAAAGTAAATATTTAGTGTTGTATTACAAATAACTAAATGTACCTTTTGTAATGTTGTTTTTGTTACAAAAACATGTTTCTGTAATTAAATGTAAACAGTCAAGCCAGAGCGCAGTGACATGTGGTAGTACTTCCTCACAGAATATAAATATTTGCCAATATTAAAATTAATAAATAATATAAAAATATAACTCATAAAAGTGACGATTACTATGCTGTCATGTTTTGTCCTGTCATTTTCCTGTGGTCCATTACGGGGAAGGGAGAATAACACATTAGCATTGTCTATGTGGATATCCGGTGTGGGCTGTCACAAAATGGCTCTTGCAACTTTCCTTCTATTTTATTAAAAATACAATGTGCATGATACAAAACTATTTTTGGTAACAAAATCTAGATAACAATTTTCTGGTATATTATTTTAATTTAATCAAATGGAAGCAGTTTACGTTGGATCAGTTACCCTAAAAATATATAGCAGGCCAACACAGCAAAGGATGTCATACAGCACATAGGAAGAATTAAATGATTCTTTTTATTAACTTTGTATTAGTTGGTTCCATTTCTTGGCCACAGACATCTCCAAAATCATTATGCATATTATGTGTGCAACCCATTTTTTCCTCCAGTCTAATGGGCCACCAGAAACTCACAAAACATGATATGACAAGGTATGCTGTCACTTCATATTGGTATTATGCGAATGGTACCTCCCTGGTTGGTGCCCCATTTCTACATCTTACTAAAATAAATTGAATCCTATTTCATCTAGGCATCTATCTAGATTTTGTATCAAATTAGCTTTATATTCTGTGAAGTATAATTTTATTTCCTGTTTATGTTTAAGAAAGAAATTATTAACTGACATGTGAAGATATAAGGAAATAATACAAAAAAAATATAAAATATAATGAAAAAAAATAAATGTTAATCCATTAAATCTAAGTGTGTAAAAAAGAACAATATTAATGTCAATAAAGATTATACCTCCCAAATAGAGTATATTTTAAGTCCAAATGTGGTTGTTCACCATATGAGAAAAAAAATTGGCTTCCATTTGTATTTGGTCCATTATTTGCCATGCTTACCATGCCTCTAGAGGTGTGCTGAAAACAATATTTTAATTATACTGTAGTTCTTTTAATTCCTTAATTTATTATTCCAAGAGCATCTTAGTAAGATATAGTGCCAGGGTGCTTTCTTTAGTAAGAAGTCCATGCAGCATATACACATGTAGAATTGGACTGGCACAACCTGGGAGATTGGATGGGAGAAGAGAGAGAGCTGTGCTGTTGTGTTTTGTGTGTGCAAGTAGCTGGTAGCTCATGGAAGGAGAAGTTAGGAGGACAACGCATCTGTATAGCATCTATGCGGATGTCTACAGGCGTCGATATAAAAAAAAATGGTTGCAACTACTTATTTGCCCCCACAAGATATAAGAAAAAAAAATCCATCTAAAGAAAGCATGGCAAGTACAATTATCATACTGTTGTGTAGTGTACACGATAATGAAACATCCATTTTAACCTTTAATTCTTCTTTGAACTCATCTTCAAATTTCCTTCCCCATATTGATGTGCCGCCTTTCCCTGTACCTGTAGGGTCTCCAGTTTGTACAATAAACCCCTGAAATATTTTATGACTATATTAATATGTATACAAACGCATTATGTGCTTTTATTGTAGAAGCAATTTATAAACAGCCGTACCTTAATGTTTCTATGAAATAGGCAACCATTATAGTAGTCACTAGCACATAATGCCAAAAAGTTTTCACACGCTTTAGGACATTGCTCACAAAATAATTCAATCTTAATGTCTCCGACATCTGTATGTAAAGTAACAGACATTTTAATTTATATCGAAATTAAAACAAGAGACAGGTTAGCGTTTGTAAAATTGTAAACAAATGGAAACAATTTAAAACTGACGTTTGACATGCCTTTGTGACATATCACGTCAGTGATAACTTGTCATTAATTTTTCTCATAGTGTAAGGCAACGAAATTCTACAAACAGGTTTTTTTTTCAAAAAGAAGAATATAAGTTTTAATCGATTTCAGTTTTACCTAAATTTCTACCCTTCCTTTGAAAGATTTGAGGTCTTTAATTCTATTTCTGGATCATTTATACTTAGTTTAGTAATTAACAGTGAACTTAGTAGCACTTGAATTGGACAATCACTGTGTGGAGGAGTAGGGCAAAAGGGATCGTGCACGAAACATAGAGGCAACACTTTCGCCGAATGTAATGCGCCAAAGTGATAAGTTTAGGAACTAAATGCTAGCAAAACGCAATGACAATGACATGTTGATACATCACGTACAAACGAAATTTTGCTAGCATAAGGTTCACATTTTAGCCACTAGCTATCGTGGCAGTCTAGAAGCTTGTTCCTCATTCTTTTTAGAGTTTCAAATAAATAATTGTTTTTTAGTTCCTACTAAATTTTATTCAATTTATACACGCCTGTCGTATGAATGACGCCATTGACGTAATGTTTTTCTTTGTCGTAAGATTAAATAAATAGTCAGTAAAATATAAAATTAAACTAGTGAATCGTCAGCTAAATTTATATACTTTTCTAACTGACCTATGAAACCTTATAAAATAATATTAAACTACAAAAACTAATAACTAAAAAAAATAATGATATATTTTATCAGCAAAACTTATGCGCTTATTCAACTGATCTGCTAAACTATTTCTTAAATTAATGCACACATCAAAAGGCTTCGAGTGCTCACTAGCCTCTTATACTTTAAACTTGAATCCATAACCGATTTTTATGTGCAGCTATATCAACCTATAATAATCACTGGGCCAAAAATTTGCTTACGATTTACGCTATTGATATTATTAGTAACTACGTACTCAATTAAATTTTATATGCAATTAGATTATAGGTGATTTCTTCGAGTAGTTTATGACTATTTCAGGTACATAGAAACATTGACCTTGACGGATCTCCGCCGTGTCGTAAGGAGGCTTAGTAACTCAGGAGGGGACGATCCGAGTGGGCTTAATCGTGGATCCGCTCTGAATGCGTCTGAGGGGTCTGCAGAGCAGGAGTTTTCTAGCCTCTGCAGCCAGGAAAGGTCGCGTGAGAAGAGGCGTCGCGGTGTGTTGTTGCCGTGTGCCCTGTCTTCTGCGAGTGCGAACGATCGGGAGCGCACCGTCAGATGCGTTGGCGGTGGGGCAGCAGAAGAGGAGATGCGGTGTGTCGTTGCCGTCCTCCATGTCCTCTGGGGCCGTTTGGAGGTTTGAGGGGGAACTAAAGAGCGGATTCGCCGCTGGTTGTGGGAGGCCGATGCCCGTGGCAAGCTTTGCAGGTGTCGGCTTGCCGAAGCTCACGGCCTGGCCCCTGGGTGGCGGTCTCAGAGATAGTCCGTCACCCTGTGGATGGGGGTCTGGGAGGTAACGCGCGTCTTGCTGTTGGAAGGGAGCTTCACGCTTATCCCTTGGAGGGCCCGCCGCTTGTGTGGCGGGCGACCCACGAACGCGGGCAGTAGATGTGGTACCTGTTCCCATTGCACTCGTCTTAAGTGGTAGGGAGAGGAACACCTGGAGGATTTAGTGTTTATAAACGCAGAACATTTTGCGGTGGGAGTCTCACATAACCACTCACTTCCCCCGAAGGCGAGTGGTGTGCGTAATACCATGCCTTTAGTAAAAAAAAGTACAGAGAAAAAAAAGGAGGGTTTGTTACTTTTATAAAAGTGAAAATCAAAATAAAAATGCAGATATTTTATTGAGATCATAATATAAACTATTCGCTGCCACCAGATCTCTCGTTTTGTCCTGAATGTGGTTCATGAGTATTTTCATCCATACCGAGGTTGCCATAATTACCTAATAACCTCTGGCCGGTTGGGTCGAATGGAGATTTCATGTGAAGTTTCGCCTTATGTTTCTTTCCCATTACTTCGATTTCATATTCACCGTCTTGTAAATAGCTTTTAGTGACCTCAGAACCTTTATTGCTAACATAGCCGATGCCAATAGGGCAGTCTAAATAGAAGGCATAATCTCCTCGTCTAAGGTAACCAACAGGTTCGCCATTTCTGAATATGGCTTCTTGTCCAAACAGGGCGACCTAAAACATACAAAATATTTTAAAACATTTACTGTTGTAACACTTCCGACACCAAGACGATTTCCTGAATAGTCCAACACAAGTTACTGACTGCATCACGATAACATAACTGTCACTACTCGGAAATTATTACCCCACTCGATCGAAATTAAATCGTATCGATTCTCTAATAAATAGTGTTTTATGGCATATCTATACATAAGTCACTACTTATTAGAGAATCTGGTAATAAGGGTAATATCTATTCTCTATAGGAACCGTGTAGAAAATAGAGAGGCAGCAGTTTAGTTGAAGATAACGATCTCTAGTATTAAATTTAGACATTATACTTGTAAAAATTAATAAATAACGTCTTGTAAAATATGTTATATATAAAAAAAAATAATGTCATGATAATATGCTAATCTGCGAATCTGTATTAATCTGACTGATTTTAATTTAATGTCGAACATTTTAACTTCGTCCAATTACACGCCACAACTACGAGTGTCACGGTCAGATAGTGTATAGAAATTAAAACAAACCTTGTCTTCCAGGGTAAAGTATGCGTATTTCTTTGTAACGCCATTCTTTCTAGCTCTAGTCACGTATTCGTTTCCTATATATTCGCCGTCTTTGCGGCAAGCGAAACCCAAATTAGCCTCAATTGGATTATCATCTGTTCTCAAATCATTGTTCCACAAGTGATATCCTGAAAAATACAAATCATTTTTGAACGAGATTTGGCTGCTAATCAGCTATGGCTTGCCTGATACAACTTTTGAACGGTTTTGTCAGTTAATGGTGGCCACCATATTTATTTATGGTACCATACCATATGAGTGAGAGGAAAATAAAGAATGCAATGCATTTACATAGGAATCGTGCGGATGTGTACGGGCGTCGATAAAAAGATTATACTTGCTCTTTTGACCTCTTACACTTAAAAAAAACTCTTTCAGCATCCAGCGACCTCAGCGCCCTCCAGCCAGCGCAGTTCTTTAGTGTTTAGCTGCACTTAGTGACTAGTGTGATTTGAAAATCCCAGCCCCGTTTCCCCCGACCAGGTCATACGGAGAGCCCACTCGTGTACGTTTTGTTTGTACGTTTTACCTTTCTCAGCACTCAGCGACGTCAGCGCCCTCCAGCCAGCGTTCTTCAGATCTTTAGCCGAACTGAGCGACTTGTAAACTTGTATCGCGTGCGATGAGGGTATGTGCAGCTCCCAGCCCAGCTCTCCCGACCAGGACACGCGGAGAGCTCTACACGTGTATGTTTTGTTCTCGGGCGAATTTGGCGCCTTGTAGATGCGGATGCCGCGATGTGTGTTTAGAGCGAACGCGTCGTTGGATAGACCCGCGTCCGTGTATCGTTGGAGTATGCGTTGGCTGGAATTTCAAAGATGGTAATCAATGCCAGAAGTGGGGACCTACAATTTCAACTAGGTAGTAGGTAGTTATAGAAAAAAAAATTGAAACCCTAGTTCGATTTTAATTATCTGAAGCCGAGAAGTACAGCTAATATAATGTGTATGAATAACTGAAATTTAAAACAGTAGTTGGCGCAGTTTTCTGGTCAATTTAAAATGTAGTTTAGGAAGTTATAAGTTTGAATAACTCTGACCTGTGTGGGCCATTGATGGAGAGGATGCAGAGCTGCTTGGTGACGTCAGTGACAGTGGCGCGCAGCTGGTACTTCTGGATGACGCGTCGCAGCATGGCACACGCGTGGCTCGCGCTGAAGCCGCTCGTTACCACGTAGTAGCCGCGACCCTGAAAGAAGCGATGAGTATTCATGATTTTTCGGGCTCCATATCTCAAAGAAAAAAATTAAACCCTTATACGATCTTTTTATGAGCAGTTTTAGACTTAAACGAGTTTTGATTGAGAGGTTAAACTGATATGTTGAAGAGGGTAAAGGATTATAGGATTAATGCAATGGCCTACTGATTTCTCATAAACGATACCGGCGCGGCGGCTCAGTTGATACC
>LUGF01012854.1:54887-81223 GCA_001625245.1 Calycopis cecrops
CGCCGCCGCTGCCGCCGCCGCCTCCAGCTGCGCGCGTAGAGCTACCAGTTCGCGAGTGCGCTGGTATATGGGGTCCTGCACAATATACGACCACTTTGTAACATTATTTAAATTAGATTTAATATTTTTATGTTACAACTGTTGGTTTTTTTTTGTAAATAAATAAAAAATATATAATAGGGAATATGCATGTATTTTTTTTATATTTTTAAATGATAATTTACATAATTACATTAATGTAAAAAAAATATCAGTGCTGAAAAAACAATATTAAGTTCAAAAAAAATGTTTCAAATTAGTAGGCCGATAACAGCTTTTTAAACGATCGCCATTTTGCCGCGCTGACATGACGTCACGCATCATAACAACCACCAATGGCAATGCTCCAATGCTCGTAAACAATGATGTTATTTATGAACTTTGACGTCACAATTCGTTCCGACCAATGGCGTGCGTTTCACCTAATTCAATCTTCCCGCATAATTTTTGCACTTTTCAATAATTATTTTCTGATTGAAAACAAAATTATACAAAAAAATATTAATACGTACGCACATCTACAGGAAAAGACTTTACATAAAAAAAAAATTATCATTATTTGAATCATACGCATATTCCCTATCCCTACTAATATTATAAATGTGAATGTAAGTTTGTTTGTTACGCTTTCACGCCAAAACTACTAGACCGATCATTATGAAACTTTGTACACATATTCCTGGAGGTATTAGAAATAACATAGGATACTTTTTATCCCGAAAATCCCTACTAATATTATAAATGTGAATGTAAGTTTGTTTGTTACGCTTTCACGCCAAAACTACTAGACCGATCATTATGAAACTTTGTACACATATTCCTGGAGGTATTAGAAATAACATAGGATACTTTTTATCCCGAAAAAATGTTCCTGAGGGATGCCATGGAATGATTTTCCACGATATCGAAATTTACGCGGGCGAAGCCGCGGGGCGCAGCTAGTTATAAAATACATTAGGTTCGGCTTTATCGAGTTATCTGTTAGTAACAGAATCAAAAATTGATGATAATTAACCCACGGCGCAAAAAGACGCTACTTTATATGTAGAGGCTTTTATAAGTTCAATGTCAGTCATCTAAGACCTGATGGAAATTCTATCGATGATGGAAATAAAGAAACCCGTTCCGCTGCTTAAAGTTGCAATGGTAATATCTCGTAATAATTATATGACACATAGGGTCACTGATCTCTACAAGCTATCCACTCTCTCTGCAGTTATAAAGGGTTGATAAGAGGGAGAGGCATTAAATGAAACCACATATTATACTATAAGTGCCTATAGTTAATCAGAAACTATTTAAAAAAAGTTTACGACAAGTATACGAAAATACTTTTTTCAAACAAGTTAAATAGGGAAAAATTGTTAACACTCTTTGTACCGGGCGGCTATAGCAAGCACGGGGTGAATGACCCCGGCCAGCCATCGTCGGCGATCAGCTGCGATACAGCGTGTCCGTAGTGAAAAAAAAAATCCCTGTGGCTAAACTATGCTCCGATTGATCTGATTTTTGTTGTGTAGCCTGGAAATGATACACTACATATGCCTCTCGCTTGTATCAACCTTGCATAGATCAGTGAGTTCAGTACGGTTAAGGTACGTGGGGTTCCAGCGGCAATACAGCGGGTTTAGTACAGTTGTATCAGCGGGTGTACCTGGTGCCTCATGGTGGGGTTCCAGTGGCAGTACAGCGGGTTGAGTACAGTTGTATCAGCGGGTGTACCTGATGCCTCATGGTGGGGTTCCATCGGCAGTACAGCGGGTTGAGTACAGTTGTATCAGCGGGTGTACCTGATGCCTCATGGTGGGGTTCCAGCGGCAGTAGAGCGCCTTCCACAGCTTGATGATGCGCAGGGAAGCCACCGGCACGAGTACCAGCTGTGGCCGCGCCCCCGGCGCCCAGTACAGCGGGTTGAGGTACAGCTGCTGACGACTGTTGATGTACGACCATAGCGACACCGTCTTACTCTTCACCTCTGTTTGATGAGAATTAATTTTTAGGGGATAAGTGTTTTTTGATCTTAATAAGGTTTCCTAGCATATACAGGGTTAGTTTTTGGTCACCGACCAAATTTTCAGATTTGCTTTAGAATCGATAATAAAGGGTTTCCCATTAAGGACGAGTCGATTTTAAAAGCGAATAAAACAAGTTGCATATGAGATATCAATAAGGTCTAATATATATAATCTTTATTTGAGAGCCCTATCAATAACATTATGTGAGAAATAAAACATCATTCAAATGGCTTCACTGGTCGGCAAGCAATCGAAAGGTCTAGTTTTCGATGACTTTGGCGCATAAATCAGGTTGAATTTGATCGATAACATCGATTATGTTGTCTTTGAGAGCCTCAGTGGCTTACAGCTTATTTGCAAAGACATGCGACTCAAGAAGGCCTCACAACTCACAAGAAAAAATGTAAAGGGGTCTGTGGCGAGTAAGCTCAACTTCAAAGTCAACTCGCTCGCCAGTAACAGGTAAACGGAGCACCAAGATCATACGATCTACGTCATATGAGGTGATCCGTTGCCCGGTTCGAGACAAACCGGGTTTGGCCACGCCCCCTGCATAATGGCGCCGGCGCATCCTTTGTCTTGACAGCGATGGCGGCATTTAAGATCGTCGGCCATTATGAAGTGGGCGTTAACTCCTGCGCAGGACAGTCAAGTTCGAACCTAATTATTATTAATTATTATTTTTGTACTTCGACGTTTGTGTAAAATGTTACTATTACGCGTTCAACCTTGTAACTGTGGACAAGTAAAGTTAGTCGCTTCTTGCTTCGAGTTTTATTTCTCTGCCTTAACAAAAACAAGTAGTTTAGAGTTTTGCTTAAATAAACTTCAAGTTTAGCAAGTGGCCCGTAGCTACTTACTAGCAAGCACGGAACCACTTCAGGTCTAATCACACAACCTTGGTGTCCAATTCACATCGGCTCGGCGCGAGATAATCATACCATGAAACCGCTCGTGCAGAATATCGATTGTGTCTTGAGTCGTTTGGCATGTATTTTGTTAAATAAACATCGATTATACAATTTTAAACACACCCTTGGATTGAGTATTATTACTTCCTTATTTTAAAATATGGCCGGTGACCATAAACTAACCCTGTATGTTGCATTAGTATCGACCTACGTTACACAGAAATTACTGTAAGTTGGTGTCAGAAGTAGGATAATCAAATTGGCAACCCCAACCGTAGATCAATTATTAATTAAGGGGCAGCTATTTCGAAAGTTTTCGTTCCTGTCTTGAAACTGACAAATCTTGACTTATTATTGTGAGCCTGGACGCTCTTGTTGAAGAGGCAACTATTTCAGTGGATATCACTAAGTCTACTTACCCTCCTTGACTCTTTCTCGCTCTGTGTTGAACAGGAAGGTACCAAATCTGCAGGAGTACAGATGATCCACTATGGTGATGAGCAGGCGCTCTGTGAACTCAAAGGCGGCGGGGAACTGCTGAGTCAGCTGCCACACGCAGTCCACCCACTGCACGAACACCGGCGACCGGTCCGCGTCCGAGTGCCGCTCGTCGCCGTGACCTATGCGCTGGAGTGGGAGAAAGAGATAGAATAGAGAGAATATACACTATATTACGGATATATATATGATATATGAGATCTTGCTAGTAAAGTAAAATTTTGTAGAGAAAAGACAGAATATTCACCAGCTGAAACTTGTGTCCAAACGAGAGCCATTCCTTCTCCACTAGCACCTGGAAACCTCTGAGCGTGCGGTAGTAGGGGTCCAGCATAAGCATCGCCAACGCCGTCAGCTGGGCGGTGCGGTCCCAGCCGTCAGAACAGTGCACCAGGACAGACGTCTTGTGGTTCTCTACCTGTATAATAAATGGACTGTAAGCTACTGTATCCTGCATAAGTAAATAGACTGTAATCTGTTGTATCCTGCATAAATGAACGGACTGTTAACTGATGTATCCTGCATAAGTATACGGACAGTAAACTACCGTATCCTCCAAAGTAAACGGACTGCAAACTAATGTATCCTGCATAAGCAAATGGACTGTCAACTACTGTATCCTGCATAGGTAAACGGGCTGTAAACTACTGTAACCTGCATAAGTAAACGGACTGTAAACTGCTGTATCCTGCATAAGTAAACGGACTCGAAACTACTGTATCCTGCATAAGTAAACGGACTGGAAACTACTGTATCCTACATAAGTAAACGGACTGGAAACTACTGTATCCTGCATAAGTAAACGGACTGGGAACTACTGTATCCTGCATAAGTAAACGGACTGGAAACTACTGTATCCTTAAATTGTTTTAAGCTTTCACGATTTGTATTCATATTTGTATACTGTAAACGGGACTTAATCGCTACTTACTTAACTAGTCTACTCGTGACCACGGCTATTGCATTACGGCCGAAACGTCGAGAGTCGAGGTAAATATTTCGATTTTATAACGCGATTAAGTCCCGTTTACAGTATACAAATACTGTATCCTTCTTAAGTAAACGGACTGGAAACTACCGTATCATCTTCACTTAATAATTTTGCTTTTGTTTTTATATTTAGTTATATTATATTATATATTTAGTTTAATTATAGCTTTGATTTCCTAGTTCGGCGGTGCCATCATAGTGCTTAATATAGAAATCTGTTGTCAACACCAGGACAGAGTGGTTCTCTACCTAGGCAAACGTACTAATAATACTACGGCCATGATGTATATACATTTTTTTTTGCATTATAAGAGGGCAAACAAGGGTTCGGTACCTACCATTTTCATTACAATCGATGCCCATAGGCATCCGTATAGAGGTAATACAGATGCGTTGCCCTCCTTGAAAGTTAAAACGCGACACCACAACAATTCGGCTGCATGCATGTATGCAACGTACTACCTCCTACTTAATGATACAGTTAACCTTTAGCTTTTATAAAATAACGGTGTCGTCATAAAGCGTACAGTAGACTATGACGTCACTAGGACGTTGACAATATAAAGTTTAAAACAGATGGCAGTGCCTTGATTGTAGGATATCAAAGGATGATGTATAGATTTCATTCTCTAGTGATGTAATTTACTGGTCAATTACTTTCGCTTAATTATGCCAATAAAATAAGAAATTGGACTAGGAGACGCTATGTGCTGTAACGCGCTGCAAAGGGGAAAAGAGCATAATAGCTAATATAAATAAATACCTTGTCTACGATGCGTACAGCGCCGGCCAGTATACATTTAATATGTTTCAGCCAACAACTCGCCTCTATACCGCTGAACCATCTGCAACAAAACAAAATAAACTTTGAATGGGCCACGTTTCACCTAGTGACAAATTCAATAAGTTCACAAGGAAAGACAATTGTGATGCACTATACATGGTTAGTTTTCGGTCACCGGGCAAATTTTAAAATAAGGAGCTAAAAGTCAACCCAAGAATGTGTTTTAAATAATATCGTATACTTGTAATATTTTGTTAAAATAAAAATCGATTTGAAATACCTAGTCCTTAAAAAATACATCGATCGTTGTTCGCACACGAAATGTATCGACTTAAGGTCCGGGACGCAGGCGAGCAGACGTGTTTATAACATGGGACAAAGTAATTGTATCTAATTTTTTTTATTTTTTTTATTTCATAATTCGAATGTACCTATTATTGTTACTGAACCAAACCTGAAAATTTGGCCGGCGACCATACCTAACCTTGTATAAGTGTATCACAATTCACAAATAGAAAGTGCTGACGTAGCCGACGTTGTAATACGCTTGCCTAGAAGGTTTCATTCACTCTTACCTTGATATCCCTAAGGACCTCCCTTGAGGTGACGGGAAACACAAGACGCTAGTATATATTTTCTCCGATCCCACTGCCTACCTTTTTAGGAAACTGGCGGACAGGAAACACCTAGGTAACTGGCGCTACACTGCAGCTGGACTCACCTGGTCTGATCTATCTGCGGGAAGCACAGCTCCTTCAGCTTGCGCAGGCTCTCTCTCATCACGTGTATGTTGTGTATGTCCAGGAACACCAACTCGGCGTTCTGATACGCGTCCTCAGACTCGTATCTGAAAAGAAACATCGAATCTTTATCTAAGTCGAATAACCTAAGTCGTGCCCTCTCGGTCACACATCAACTGAGCAGGGCATATAGCTTTAGGCTGGGGACTGGAGGACTGGAGTCAATGCATTGTCATGCATCATGCATGCAAAACAAATCAAATGCATTGTCCCTAACTTAGACATCGTCTATCAACTCTGGTGTGTCACAAGTATACTACCTACTTCCACTCTAGGATATGAACATGTAACATTATGGTATCGCACATTATAACGACTCGACGCCGACTCGACTCCTCCTGTTGTGTTTCTTAAGAGTGAATTAGTCAATTTTGTAAGTTGAAAGTGGACGACGCACGTAGAATGCATGGCCAACGCGTTGTCCACGCGTTGTCTACCCATTAACAACTTACAAAGTTGACTACATCGACATACGTCGAGTTGAGTTGGGGTGGAGTTGGCGTTGTGTCGCCATAATGTACGAACACCTGAACTCTGTGACTCACCCTCCTCCTTTGGCCTTATTGGCGATTGCGTTGGCGCTGGGTCTCGCGTCCATGATGAACAGCTTGTGAGCCTGGGCGTTCGCGTCCATGATGAGTTGTATGTACCTCTCGTCCTCGCGACTACGTTTGCCGCTCACCTGCAAAATAGAGTAGTTCAAGTCGGTTTAGGGACGATATTGTTTTTTTTATAATATAAGTGGGCAAACGAGCAGTCATAGCTATTTTCAGTACCACCGACGCCCATAGACACCCGCAGAGATTATACAGATGATTTGCCCCGTTCCTCTTCACTCCTCTATAGGCCTACACACCGCACGAAACCCGACAGCGCAGCTGTCACTTTTGGCCGGTATCGACTAAGCGAGAGGTACCTCTTTGGTCGTTCAATTGCGTGCAATGCATCCAGCATAACACTACCACTTAACTCCTGTACTTTATACAACATTAAATTTAGAAAAACTCACCCCAACCAAAGGTTGGCTACACCTGGTAATCGTAGCCTGCGAGCTGGGATGTATCCACGACAGCACGGGTATGCGGCCGCGCGACCGGAACGCCGCCACAGACCGCAGTAAGTCGTCGTTGGCGGCAGCCGGCACCGCCCACACGGACGGATAGCTGTCGCATATCTCGTACTTGTCGTTGATGCGGGTTATTCTCCACATGTCGTTGTTCACGCCCTGTAAATATTTAAAAATTGGAATTTATATTTTACTAGGTATATCCGTCACGAGTGGCTACACCATCTGTCGAGAATAGGTCGTACGAACTCAGTATACTTCGTGGGTTCATTGGGTTCATGCACGATAACTTTGCTAAAGATCATCAAATGATCAAATGGATTGGTTACGATTCTATAAACGACATACGACATTTATATATCATTTTGATTAGATAACTATAATTATATACTTTACATAAAAATAAAAATATATGGCACTGGTGTGAAGATGTGCTCTAGTTATTATATAACAGTGATCTAGTCTATTCCCCAATAATCCAATCCTCACAGTCCAACCCATATGTTATTATTTATTCACTATATTACATAGTCATAATATAATGATAATAATAATAATAATACTAATAGAAACTGTCACTAGCAATCTATGGATTAAACAAAATCTGAAATAAGCTTTTATTTATTTTATTTATTTATTTATTTATTTATTTATTTATTTATAAACTCGTAGTGACGCAGGAGCAGGACACATATTGCACAGACACAATTGCAATAGGTATCCATTCCCATAGGAGGGTTGTCCAACAGGACAGGACAGGAGGACAGGAGAGAAATCATGCTCAGGAAATTGGTCCTGTCTTTTTTAATAAACCCATTAGTAAGTTTCAATAATGTGGAAGACTAAATCAGGATTTTACAGGTAGCTTTTGGTGGAATTTTATCTCAAATCTCATTCATCTCATTTGGAATCCTGATTAACAATGGGGCTTCTCTATAACAACGGAGAATTATCATGTTATGTATTATATAATAATACATTGAATATATAATTTAATATCTTACCATTCTTCGTAACTCTGCAATAGGTTCATACACATGCCATCCATCCTCTGGAAAACTTTCAGAATTACTAAAAGCAAACAGTGGAATTCGATGTGATAATGGAAATGCCAGCTGCTGTAACTTTTCAAATATCCCACGTCTAGAATGATTTTCCTGTTTATGCGCAAATCGTAAGTTACGCATGTCCTAAAATAGATACACATACTAATTAAATGGATGTAATTGAAAACTCACATAATATGATTCATATATGATCTAGAGTTATATTTAGGGATGTGTTTATTAAGCATAAATTATAAATCATTACGTAATATTGAAATTGATGCCTTCCAATAATAATTAAAAAAGGTTATGTCTTACAGGTACATGTATGGATTACTTTCTTTATTTTTTTATATTTACTTGCTAGTGCCTGTAAAACTGATATGTTTAAGATTATAAGCGAGATATATGTTAATTTACAAAAACATTATTTACTCAAAAAAGAAAGTACAGTACTGACAATACATATTAATTTATATTATATAATAATATACACTATAATATACAATTGTACACGCTATTTTTGCTAGTCACCATCAGATTTTCCTGTAGTAGGACTACTGGAAGAAATTCCAAAATGATGGAATAAGTAGTACCTTTGTGCCAGCATTTTAGATAATAAGTTTATTATGTATATTTTTAGTGTGCATAAATGATTAAATAAATAAATAAATTAATTAATATTTATTATATAATTTATATTATATAATAATATAAATTAATATGTATTGTCAGTAAGTAATATTATAATAAGTAAGTAATATTATTTACATAACATTTTATCTACTAATAATATTGCCTTGAATTGCTACCAAGGTTATCCATCGTGTTCATGATAGTTATTACAATAATAAAAACAGTTAATAGAATAATTATTGTTGAAACACACATATTAAAACTTATGTGTAAAAAAACCGTAGAAATTAATCGATAATGTATATAATCAGATACAGTGATATGAATTTCTCACCTTACAAAATACTTCAATGCCATAAGAATTTTCACCCTTGGATGAAGCCCCACCTACTTTTTCAATTCGCGACACCTGCAAAAGAATATCTTTATAAATAAAAAACCAACAAATAGGAATTTTAAAATACATATTTTTTCGTGTCATCATAAACACCCTATAATGTAGAAATGAGCACAAATTGGCTGGTTTGCTACAAAACCTACATATTATTAGACTCTTTATTGTGATGCAACTATTCTCAATTAAGCATAAATGTCTTCATACTGACACAGTATTTTATTTTTATCGTTATATTGTTCATGTTGCACCTGATAAAATATATCAGGTTACAAAAAGTTTACAGCTGCTGTACTTCTCACCATACATCATCAGACATAAACAGCTGTCTTATTTTGGTAATCCTTAATTGCCTCAAACACATATTATATATAGAATATATGCACTTTGTTTTCATGGAAGAAATGGTCTTGAATTGATTCAAGACGAGACACTGGGATAACTTTGAACCCTTAAACCAAAAAATAAAAAGCCTAACAATGAAAATGAATATCATGAAATCAATCAATAATCAAGACAAATCCATCACTTCTATCACATATCAAGACGTGAACAGAATACATACAGGGCTGATAAGAGCAAGAGGTATTAAATGAAACCACATATACTATAAGTGCCTACAGTTAATCCGAAACTATTAAAAAACATTTCGACTTGTATATGAAAATGCTTTTTAAAAACAAGTTAAAAAGCGAAAAAATGTTATCACTCTTTGTACCGGGCGGCTACAGCAAGCACGGGGTGAATGACCCCTGCCGGCCATAGTCGGTGATCAGCTGCGATACAGAGTGTACGAAGTGAGAAAAATATTTTAAAAATTCCTGTGGCTAAACTATTGCTCCGATTGATCTGTTTATAGTTCTGTAGCCTGGAAATTATACACTAAATATGTGGTTTCATTTAATGCCTCTCGCTTTTATCAACCTTGTATAATATTACAAAACAAGTAATGGCATAGCAAAAAACATTAGACGAGCATATCAGACTAAATGCACGAATAAAATCAACTATCATATGTATATGTATTTTATCAACTACAAAAACATTATTGATAATATGTTATTTTTTTATTCATCACACAATATATGTACCGATATATCTATAACAATAGATCTTTGTAACATTAAGTATTTGTAATTCTATTAGTACTAAAATCTATGTGATAAATGAAAAAACATTAGTATAAAAATGAACAAAATACTCACAACACCGAGTGGCACACTGAGTGTAGTTTGTAAAGTTGTTGGATCTGTCGGTCTGAAATGTAATTGATAATTTGTAACTTTGAGGAAGCCCCTGGAAGGACCACTGTATGGACACAAGTATGTGACATCTCTTGCGACTCCCATTACTTTTTCTCCATCCAGTAGTTGAATATCCCCTAAAACGTGAGTCTGGAAAGTAATAATAAAAATTACTTACTTCATTGTGATAAAAGAAATTGGGAATTTAGTGTCTCATTGTCTCAACCTTATAATATTCTACATATTCTTTATGAGTCTGCAGTTGGTTTACAAATAGACAAGAATGTATGTTGGTATTTTTACTCATATTGATAGATCCTTTGTAGAGCTAAGAAATGAAGTGATTATGACAACAGCAGATGAGGCACTAATACACTGGACTACAGGAAGTCACAATGCGACAGTTATAAAATTCAATAAGAATAAATTAATCCTTTTAGGAAACTTACGGAATCTTGTCCGTGTTTGGAATTCAATGAACTGGACTTAGAATCGGAGTCTAATGAGTCCGAACTAGCATTTTTCGATAGCGAAAAATCAGAATTTAACAATTCAGAACTATTATGCTTGTCCATTTTGTATCATAAATTGGGATGGCTAATCGAAGTAGGAATAGGAATATCAAACAGAAAATGCCTAGTAAATATTATTCATTTGCAAATAGGTAATGATAGGTAATTATTTTTTGATAAATATTTATGACATTGACATTTGACAATTTGACATTTCTACTTTAAAGGGGTAATTGCTTTTTAATTGTTCATCATACATTTTGCCACTAGTGCTTTAGCCAGGCTAGATAATTTTTCCTTTATATTTTATTATTATATTGCAGTTATAAGCCAGAAATAATATAAGCCACTGTGTAACTATGAGCTATGCCAATCATAATAATTTTGACTCATTTCTTGGCCTCATTTTCCTAAAATGATCACAGTGTTCGTCGTTCACAATCGTTTAAATAACGAGTTTCAATGTGATTGTACGTCGATTTTTGGGCGAAGAAAACGATCAACTATTTTAAGAGGTCGGTTAAATACCGAATTGAAGAAATACGGTGCCATTTGGCATGAACAAAACAGTTATTCTTCTACGAATAACTGTGTATAAGCCAAAGTGATTTACTTTCATTTTACATATTAAGGAATGTGACATCTTTTTGTTGGAGATTTAGTTAGATAGTGAGTTATCGAATTAGAAAGTCACCACTACCAAAGAAGCCAACTTTACAAATACCGAAAGATTGATTTATGTAAAAAAAATGGCCCAGTCAAGTAAATCGACTCAAAAAGAAGATAATGTTGATTTTTTTTTAATTTTAATTTTTCATTTAAATTTTTTAGGCTAATTAAGTACTTTTCGGACCGTCCTTGTACATTGATAAGAGGGAAATTATCTTTTCGAATTTGAGCATAAATTGGGGTAATTAATTGCTTATTACTGCAGATTTGTTCGCAGGTTAGAGAGTCATCATGAGACCCTCATACGAGAAGTAACAGAAATTGCCATCCCCTCGACGGATCTACACCTTGTCGTGGTGAGGGGGCTTAGAAATCGTGGCTTGACCCACCATGGTGAACCAAGAGGGATTCCAGGAGGGGACGCTCTGAGAGGGCTTGGCCATGGGCCCGCTCTGGATATGTCCGTGAAGGAGGGGTTGCGGGAGAAGAGGTGTCTCGGTGTGTTGTTGCCGTACGCCCTGTTTCCCGCGACCGAAAGGGAGCGCACCGTCTGATGCGTTGGCGGGGGGGCCGTAGAGGAAGAGGAGATGAGGTGTGTCGTTGCCGTCCTCCCTGTCCTCTGCGGCCGCTTAATGGTTGGCCCCTGGGTAGCGGTCTCGGGTTTGGGCCATCACCCTGTGAATGGGGGCCTTGAAAGTAAGACGCGCCTTTGTGTTTTCTGGCGCGCCTTGCTGTTGTTGAAGGGGAGCTCCATGTTCCACGTGGAGGGACTGCGGGAGCGGCCAGGCACCGGCGCGTTCGCGGATGAGTAAGAAAGCGTGCCCATGTTCCCGTCGTACGGTGCAAGGAGAAAGCACAGTGGGGGTTTAGCCGGTAAGAGTTCGGCATAATCGGCTGGGTATGCATGAGCATGGCCCACTATAAAAAAAAACAGAAATTGCCATAAAAATTTAATTTGGAATTATTAGCTGAAATTATTATTAAGATCCTTGCAAGGTTTTCTTCCATATTTGTAATATTAACCTAATATTTTGGAGATTGCTGCTTCTTTTTACGTTGCACACTTTCCTCCACGGAGCCACCGGAAACTTACACACAGCAAGAAACGCGACAGAGTATGTAAATATTCTGGAGATATTTTTTTTATCAATACAAGGGTGACAATGCATTTTGGTGACTACCGACGACCATAGATAAATGAATAATTGTTGTGTACGTGTTGCTCAGAAGCATTTTGAAAGAGTAATGGGGGGGTCCCATTACACCCTATAGTTTTATAATCGAAAAGTAGCAAATCGCACAAAACGCGAGAGCGTAGCTCTCACTTCATGGTGGTATATATATATTACCGAGTGGTACCTCCCCGGTCGTGACTCGTGTCAGCCCAATTCGATGACTAAGCAGCATACTGCTTGCTGCTTAATTAATTGTCAATTCTTTATTGATTATACATATTAATAAAACATAGATCAAAAAGGTATGTAAATTTTACGAAGCTTTTTTATGTTATAGGCGGCAAAGGAGCAGTCGAAGCCATTTTCATGACTACCGACGCCCATAGACATCCGCCTACAGGCTATACAGATGCGCTGCCCTCCATTCTCTTCCCACCTCAATGGGCCAAATTAAAAAAATACCTTTGGGTCAAATTAATGGATTTGTTGTAGGTTTTATTTTATACCACAGTAGATAGATGTGTGCATGATCTTTATGCATTTATGTAATTACTATTCTTACTCAATAACCCTTGGTAGGTATGGTTTTATTAAATCAATACAATATAACTGCCAGTTTCCTAGGATACAAAATATCGATTGTACTTCTATTAAAGTAATTGAGTGCTAATTGTATTAATAAATCTTACGTTATTCATTTGTTTAAATGAAGTTTCCAGAAAACTTGTTGCTTACTCACCTAACTTACAAAAATGACGATAATCTGGAAAGGGAGAGAAAAATTAAGGCCGAAGATTTCAACTGGGACCACAATCATCCACAAACTCTTGTTTCGTTGTGCATAGAAAAAATAAGTGCTGTGTGGATGGGTATGTATGACTTGTGACCCCGGACGAAAGACAAAGTGTGTTATCAGTTTAGTGTATATGTATGTCTGTTTCCAGCATCGTGGCTCCTAAACATATGCTCTGTTCTCCTTTCTCTTCCCACCACCATCTACTTACACACCGCACTAAACGCGACATCACAGCTGTCACTTTAAGCCGGTCTTGTGTATGCAAGAGGTACCTCGCCGGTCGTGCCAGCCCAATTCGGCTGCATGCAACATGCAGTGTGGTATTATCTCTTTCTATTGTGCAGTGTGACACCTTCATGTGGTCTCATGCTACTCACGAACAGATCTTAGTAAATATAATTTTAAATTTGTTTAAACGTTTAGTTTTGTTACAATTATTTATACATTAATTTTAATTATACTTTTTAATTCATTCGCAGGCAATCCCAAACTAAACGAAATCTTACCAAAAGATCGTGAATATTTCTTGCAAGTATTAAAAACTGATGTTCCCATACAAATATTGGTTGATAACATACAACACGACATATTTTGGAAGAGATTTTACTATTTAAATTGGAAAGATTATCCTATAATGGCCGACCAGAAACCGTGGATCAATATATTTATGGAGAAGTACTACGCTGACATTATAGAGAATATGAATCCACGACATTACGACCCAGAAAAGGTGAAACTTTGAAATTTAAGCCTTCTATTGTTTCTTTTCTTACAAATTACTATTGTGCACGAGTTTATTTACGCTGTTGTACACATTGTGTTCACAATAGTATATATTATCAATAAATACTATTGTCTATTTGAGTGCAGCGTGATAAAGTTGAAGCATGATCAACTACAGACTTGAGGTCCCGGGTTCAAATGAGGAAAAGTTTTATTGGATTTTTACAATTTGTAATTACAGTCCGGAGTCAGAAACAGGGCAGTGTTAGTAGTCACAAGAGCACTATAAATCAACGGTTTTGCGCCTGATTTCTCTCTGTGTTAGACTGTAGTCCAGTTGAAATAGATGAATGAAAGACTTTAGGACCTTAAAACTCTAATGAGAAAGCTACAGACGTAAATCAATTAATTGTTAGATATTTACTTTAAAGCCACCATCATTTAGATTTTCGAGTTTATTTTATAAGCAGAGTAGATCGGCATTGGCAATAGCTAAAGGAAATATCACTGTATTGTTACACACATTTTCCCAGGTAAATGAACTAGTGAAATTATGCGGACCCTTCATTGAATCACTGTCTATAAGAAGCTTAATACCTATGGAATTGCCTGACAATCGAATAACATCACCAGAAATGGCTAATTTAATAACAAGTCGGAAGCAAGATGATAAGAAAAAAATAAAGAATGTTAGCGAAACTATTACGAGAGGTAAGTGCAGCGCTGGGTTCAGGCGGGGCCGGGGGCTTAAGGTGGCTGCAGCCCCCGTTAGGCTAAAGATTATTTTTGTACCCATAAAGGGGCCTCCTTTTTAACTCCAATGTCCCCAAGCCCTGGGCACCGCCAGAGATTAATTCGGGGCAGGGTATATTATGACCTATTTATATTACCTAATCAACGAACGAGATGCTCTGAAATTTCTCATGTTATGAAAGCTCAACGTTGTAAATTGGAGTTACTTCCTACTACTCCTAGACAGTTTTAGCTTCTGACTCGGGCTCCTTGTGATCATATCAAAGGGCTGTCCATAGTAATGGCGGCTGTCGTTCCTTTTGACATGAGAAGACATGAGTAACAGCGTCGGGACGAGTGTGAAGTATGGAAAAGTCTAGTCAATATAACTATGAGTTTGAGTCATTGTGACTTTGGCATATCACAGGCAACAATGTTATAAGTAAAAATATTCTCTCAGTCGTCAGAAGCGTTTTCCGCTCTTAGTCTTGTCAGACATTAATCTACAAAGCTCCATCCATGAATTTTCAAACTTCGTAAGATACCATACTCCTCAGTCAGAACCAGTCAGAACAAAGGGCGAGGAAACCTCTCCCTTTTATAAAATTAGACAACTCAGTCTCAGGCTGCGAAACATAATATACATAAATAAGAACTAAGCCTTCGACTTAATTCCATTCCATTGTGCATAATTTCGGATACAATCAAACAAAAAACTGCACCATAAAATGGATACACTGAGTGGGATAAGTGTACTAATTTACACAATTTAAAATTTTTCTGTTACTATGACACCTTATTATCCACATGAAATTCATCACTTCGTACCATATAGAAAAATGGATGATGCAGTTGGCAATTTTATTTACCCACGGTACGACAGCAAAGAGTCAATATGGATTCGTATTAACATAGATTCCATTTCAGATCACGTATCCATGCACGCAATCTTGGGAAGCTTATCAAATTTGGTGGAGCTCCACATAACCTACCAGTTACGATACACGGGGGTTAATTATAGACGCGATCAGTTTCAATTCACAAATAACGATGCCAAGAGTTTAGCGCGAGGATTAGAAAAGTGTACTCATCTAAAAGTTTTAAGGTAAATTAATAGTAATTTAAGGCTTTGTACGTTTTTGCATTTTTGAACATAGGTATGATAAAGATATTAAAATAACTCTATCGAAATTATAAAAACCATCGTCCTAAAATATTAAATTGTGGCACTCGGTTTAAAGAATTTATTCTCATAAAGAATTAACAAAATTCACTTAACATGAGAAATTAACAAAATATTCTTATCTATACATAATTATACGTATGCGATCATGCTTCTTAAAATTAGGAATATAGTATTACACAAGGAGTAATAGTGTACAAATATTATAATTACTAATTACAGTCATTTATAGCTATCGTATACCTACTATACTCACAGTGGGTAGTAGGAAAATATCAAACACTTCAAAGTGCTCACTAAATCTCACTTCGATAGGGCCTCTTCTCACCCTAACCCCCTAGTCACAAAAGCAGCGGTATACAACCCCGACTGCGTGACCAACGTCGGTCGACGTCCCAGACATGTTCTGGCTGACGAAGACGACGTTATCACTACAGCTGTTACACGTATCATAACGACACGCAATCAGAGACAGACACACAGCCGCGTTGCAGGTACACTACACCCCGTCCGGGGGATCCGGACGCGGACGCAGTTCAGACCACAACTACACCCTGACAGACAACAGCACACACGTTCGGCTCCGAATAGCCAGAACGACGATGTTAGTTCAGTCTCAGGGAATAATGACAGTGCCCTTTTACAGAGCTCAAATCAAACCGCCGAACCGGTTAGGTTAACCACGACAACCGCGCGCGAGTCGTACCACCCGCCAGTGGTGGAGGGGGGGTCCGGGCCCCCCAGTCATGATAGCTCATAGAGCTCTTCTAGCTCATGACCCGTGTCGGCCACTTTTTAGCTGCCGCGCGTGAACTGCTCCCCTCCGTTAGAGGTGGGGAGAGGAGGACACCCGCTGTCCTCGGCCAACATATTAATAGTATAACCTATTAATCGCAATAGTCCGGTTTGCCCAGCCTCCCAGTAGCTGGGAAAGAAGGGGGGGTCTACCCCCCATCGACCACAAATACAGAGGCTTGAGGTCCCCAGTGTGCTCGCCTCTCATATCGATGAAGCTGCACTGACTTTCTGTCTTAGCATAGTTCTACCTAAAAAAAAAAAAATTTTTTTATCACGACTATAACTTTACAAAGATCAGCCGTTCCTAGAAGTGGTATAAATTTTAATACGTTAATTTGATAACTAATAATATTTGGCACTTGTTATATTACGGCGTAGACATAAGTACCGTTGCATAACCTGTTTTATATTAATTTTTGTTTCAGAATAACTCGCAGTGATTTAAACAGCCAAAAACTGAAATACGTACTTCGTGGTATTTCGGAGAGCGAAAACATTGAAACACTGGACTTTAGCCACTGTAAAATAGAGGATGAGGGTGCATTATTAATAGCTAAATATATATCAGCAAAAGATAAGCTACGGAACCTGATACTTGTCGATAATGTTTTTGGTAAATTGAATCTCGAAGTCATTATAAACCTTAGCCTAGGTCAAGATTAATTTAGATACTTGGACTTGTAATAAAAAGAAAGAATAAATGTCTTCATTTGATTTCAGGACCTTCTGGAGTTGAGGCTATATCTCATGTATTGAATCATATTACATGCGGATTGCGGAGTTTAGATTTACGACTCAATAATCAACTGGGATCGGATGGGATTGCGCACATTGCAGTCGCTTTAGCTAGAGGATGCAATCTTATTTCGTAAGAATCTCTAATTTTTTTTCTACAGTCAATCTGTAGTTATCAGGCTGTAATGGAGTCATGGCAGTTTAGTTCGATACCATGATCAAGGGCTGCGACCCCTTTCTGTCTACGCCTGACTAAAAATTCCTTCCAATATAAATATCAAATGTTGTTACAGACTCAATATATCAGGATGTGGTATAACTCCCGAAGCGCTACAAAAGCCTCCAGCTGGAGTTTGGTCTACCACCAATGCAGAAAAACCACCAACGTGTGGTGAACTACTAGCTAGAGCTATTGGACTAGTAAAAACACCTTTACGATCTTTAGATATAAGCGTGAATGATATAGGGTCGGCAAGTATTGTTGTAGTTTATTTTATTATATGTTGGTGGTATTTATTAGGTGCTAAAATTGTTTATGTTCTTTTAATTACAGCCAAGTGATATAACATTGTCAAACGCCATTTGCCTCAGTTGTTTGGTCGATGTAAACTTAAAACGTTCAGGAATGGGAACAATTGCTATGGCTGTGTCCGAGGCTGCAGCCGCAGCTCAAAAGTTGAGGAGAGAAGAGGAAAAGGGAATCAAATTTAGACGAAGTGCTGGTAGACTAATGCAAGCTAGTCGTGTTGTGAAGGGAATGAATATAGGTTAAGTTTCTGTTTCTTTTTGTTTAATGGGACGATGAGAGGTAAATGAGAAGAGAAAGAAAGGGATGTCCATGAGCAAATAACGCAAAGGACATCTAGATGCGTCAATGTTTCGTTTACAAAGGTAAGAACCTATTATAATAATTTCAGAATCAATATAATTTAAAAATATTTACATTACAGACGCAGATCCGATACTGTTAGCCCAACAATTATCAGCAAGACCGTCAATAGTTTCGGTTGCCTCAGAAGAAGGCGTATTTAATATTCAAACTTTGCCACTACCTGGGGATTTCGGATTTGTCCCATCATTGAGGGTAAATTTATATAACAAACTATATAACATTTTATTTTGTTTATGTTATGCCCTAAATTTGTATCATTGTAGAGTCCGCTGGCATCATCGTACGATTCTCCAACCACTGGACCGTCAACTTCAAGAAGATCCAGTCATCACAATGTGCTAGAGCCGGTTAAGGTAAATCCCTGATATAATGTACAGTGAAATCCAAAACTCGCTCAACACAATATACAGATCTGCAAAATTTCTTAAGAACCAAGAATAGCCAGTGAATTTTGTAGTCTACAAACTTATTACGAATTTTTGTGGTTTTGGATCTGTTCGACCATCGGCGTTGGTTCTACTTATGTAGGTATTTAAACTTCCCCTCAACAGATCTCCATCTTGTCGTGGTGAGGGGGCTTAGGTAGTAAGCGTAGCTTGAACTACCACGGTGAAGCCAAGAGGTATCCCAGAGGGATTCGCGCCGAGTGGGCTTCCCCACTGGCCCGCTCTGGATGCGTCCATGGAGGAGGGGTCGTGGGGGGAGAGGTGTCTCAGTGTGACATTTCCGTGCACCCTGTCTCACGCGATCGGGGGCGCACCATCAGATGCGTTGGCGCTAGGGCCGCAGAGGAAGACGAGATGCGGTGTGTCGTTGCTGTCCTCCCTCTCCTCCGTTTGATGATTGGCCCTTGGGTAGCAGTCTCGGAGTGAGTCCGTCGTCCTGTGGATGGGACCATCCAATGTCGGAGATCCTCCACCCGTCCCTCTGAATTAGCAAATGGCGACGTAGATTGGGACCACCGGCGTGGCGTGCCCTGTCGGAGTAATGGGACCAGGGGACAGGATGGGAAACTGACCCCATTGCACGGTTCCAACGCTGGAGTAGGCTGTAGGAACTGTTCGAAGGCAGCGGGACAATCCCCAAGGAGGATAAGTCTGGCATTTTCACCAAGGCCAGCCTGTCGCTGGAGGAACCATGTTGCTTGTAGGTGTTACTTAAGAAGATTCCGTACTTACTCCGCTGTCGTGGTCACACGTTTTTGTTCCCTACATCTTTTGATTTACCAACATAGTAGAAATAAGTAGAAGTAGGTCACAATCGTATTATGAAATGGTCTGCTTGATAGCAAAGATCTTAGTTATTTGGTACAGTCAACGCCAAAAGTCATTAAACAGATGCACAAACCAACAAGTACAAGTTTTATATTATATAAAACTCAGAAACCTTCCTGGGCTCATGCATAACTACGTTGCTAAGATCACAGAAATCATATGATCAAATGCATAGTTTAAGTTTATGTAAAGAACATACAGACAAACATTTTTTTTAAATTTAATATATAGATTTCCTAGATATGTCTAGATTTTTTGTCGGTATAAAAATATTTGAGAATATTTATAAAATAGATTTTGTATTTCTATTTACAGAAAATTTTGCATGCACCCCTAATACGCCGGAAATCAGATGGATCCCTCTTACAGTCACGGAATGATAATAGGCACATAAGAATATATGTATCTGAAGACAATGACTCATATAATTAGAAGGCCATTAAACAAGTTTGATACAAGCGAGAGGCATTGAATGAAACCACATATTTAGTGTATTATTTTCAGGCTACACAACAAAAATTAGATCGATCGGAGCAATAAATTAGCCACAGGATTTTTTTAAAGTTTGTTCTCACTTCGTGCACGCTGACTATGACCGGCCCGGGTCATTCACCCCGTATGAGGTTGGCGCTCGCTGTACGAGGCGTTACGAATGCTTCGTAACGCCTCGGACAGCGAGCGCCGTTTATGTTTTTTCGCTGTTTAATTTGTTTGAAAAAAGTATTTTCGTATACTTGTCGTAAACTTATTTTTAATAGTTTCGGATTAGCTGTAGGCACTTATAATATACGTGGTTTAATTTAATGCCTCTTGCTTGTATCAACCTCGTAGGTATAAGTATCTTGGAATTAACAGTTTAAGAAATTCTAAGTTTTATTTTAACGAATATTCTAATTTCTACAAGCATCATAAAAAAGTAAAACTCACATATTACTTTCGAATGAGGAAGTTGGCGATATTAAAGAAGAGAATAGAATAGAAGTTTATTTAGGACACTTTAATTGTTACATATAAAAAAGAACAAACAAACAAAGAAAACAAATGCAAAATGAACAAAAAAAAAACTTGGTAAATTAAAAACATGAATAAAATCAAAAAAACAATTTATAAACTTATTGTACCAAAAAATGTAACAAGATAATTCACAATATTGTAACTGGTTCCTAAATGGTAACCACTCAGTTTAATGGTTATGATTTGGCTCACCAGAGAAAACCAGAATGTTAATTTTACCCGGATCCATAATCCATTTATGGTGCATTTTATATGGTGGTGGTGCATAGTCTTATGAATCCCTTGTCCTCTCTAAATTCAACTACATGGATGTCGAGGTCCAAGACTATTAGAACGAACCAAAAAGTCTATACAGCGAGTACAAAATGCCTGTGCCCGCTACTGCTTTAATGTTCCACGGCGAGATCACGTAACTCCATTCCTTAATCAAGCGTTCATATTAAAAAATATAAAAATCATCGGAAGTTACACCTTGCTACGTTATTATTTGGCGTAGTGAAATATGGCCACCCAAAATATCTAGGCTAGGAAACTGGAGTGGACGAGCGATGTGAACACAACGCACTGCACACGAGCCTCTCAGTACGCATTGAATTTGCCCGCACACCGAACATTTGGCGGTAGTTTCAAGTACGCCGCATCAAAGTGTTGGAACGACCTGCCACCACCGTTACGAAAGTTACGTAACAAGGATAACTTTAAAGGGCAACATACAAAAATACTCTTGATAAATGATAACACAACTCAATGCAACTTAGGCGTAACAAGCGTAAATTTGTAAGGCTAGTGCTGTGCTGCAATGGTTTGTAAGACTGGAAGTGCGTAACAATAAAATAGATTAATGTATTCGTAATTTTATTTCATTAAACTGAATTATTATTTTGTTTTATTTTTTTTAAATCAGGTCGTCTGCGCCAAGATTAAAAAAAGTGAAGGTGGCCCTGAAAATTTGTGTCAGGACTGATCAAATTCTGGCTATATCTGAGGTCCCACCATTTTGTGAAACACATTGTTGCCAATTGTATTTTGTTATGTACTTTTTTTCTCGCTCTTTTATTGTCATTGTACACAATAATATTGTGTTTATCCTAACCTAACTTGTCGGTCTCTGTGTGTTTTTCAAATAAAGATTTATTTATTTATTTATTTTATTTATTTATTTTCCTTCATGCCTACCACCAGTAGGTAACCGTACATCTTATTTAATTGTCTCTTCTGTCAGGTGGTGTTAGTGATGCGACTCGAGTCACTCGAGTAAGATTGTTCCCTCACTCGAATTATACTCGAGTAGAAAAGTCACTCGAGTAATACTCGAGTGAGTGAGTTGTGAAAAAGTCACTCGTTAAATATGTCACTCGAGTGACGAGTTCACTCGGCGACCCGAGTGTACTCGGCGCGACGAGTTCACTCGAGTGAACTCGGTCAACTCGGTGCGCCAAGTTGACTCGGTGACTCGAGTTCACTCGGTAACTCGAGTGCAAGTTCACTCGAGTCTGATTTTTTTTCACTCGAGTACGAGTTTGACAAACTGATTCGAGTTACTCGAGTAAAAACATGACTCGAGTCGCATAGGTGGTGTGTAGTTGGTAATAATTACTTTTCTGAGAATAATGTGTCATATATCATAGAAAAATAGGTGTGGAATAAATAAAACACATTTTAAGTTTCAAATAAATAATAAGTATGAACATTAAATATTTTTGGTAAAACTTACATTTTTTTCAATAATATATTTTTACAATGGCAATTTTATCTACACATGACAGATTGAATTTTACTCTGTGCAAGTGCTGTCTGTCATTCTCAAGCGTCAAGTTGCGGTCAGTCAGTCGGCCATGTTTGGTGTTTGAAATGGTGGTATTTGTACGTTTGTAGGTGATGAAAACAAAATAAGTGAAAAAAATAGTTAAAATAAAAGTTTTTAAGTGATAGTGAAATATTCAATGTTTTTGTGAAAATTGGCTAAAATTTTGCTGTTAAAATGAATTGGGGAACAGAGCTTTGGGTAAGTGTTCTTTCTGTAATACTGAATCAGACGGTTTGCATGTCAGCCAAGTATGTGGACTGTGGTCTACAAATTTAATTAATCCACATTCAATACGGTTTTTTTCTTTCCTTTTCTTTTATTTAAGTTTTATTCGTATCGTTATTAATTATTTTTATTCAAAAAGTGATAAAAGATTTGATTGTTTACAATTTACATCATATTATTAAACTTGCTTTTATTTAAATTTTTGCGGGTTCTTTATAGCAAAGTATTTTTAAATTCAAAAATAAATTAAATTTTCAAAATCTATTTTCACCTTAAGTACACATTCACAATTCTTCATAGATGAATCATGAAGGCCAATATACTGTTTATATATTGTACACAGCAGATATTCAAGTATATTTGAGAAATAAATCACACATTGTTTTTTCCGTTTTATGGTCTGTACTACTGTGCTTCTGATTAAATATGTTTTAATTATTATAATAATAAATTATAGTGTCTAAAACTGCTTAAGTGGTAGCTTGTTTTCTTGCTGCAGTTTTTTACAGTTCCATTTCTTTCCTAAAAATAATTAATTATATAAAATGTAATCAATATTAGCATCAGCCCTTGTCTATTTACGGTTTAAAAATGAAATAATATATACAATTAACAATTGTGGAAAAATTCACTATTTTATTTTCATGCATTACAGTATTTACACACAGTAAATCTAGTATTTACACATATTTAAATGTATTATGGAATTCTAGCAAAGCAATAAATATTTTTGCACACTTTCCTTTTTTTATTAAGTATTACTTATGTTAAAAAATCTGGGGGCACGGCAGTGCCCTAAAAAAACTATATAAAATATTTCCAAAACTTGGCAATAGTATTACTTATTATTTCATTCCCCAAATAGATCATAATTACTTATCACACTATCAAAAAATTGAAGATTAATGGAAATAAACACATTTATTGCTACTGCGACAGTTAAATATAGGATAACAATTAGTCAACCAATATAGTAAAGTACTTGTGATAAAGTACCCATGAACTTATTAGTTGTTCAGGTCAGACATAATCTTCTGTACTCCCTCTGCTTACAATTCTTGAGAGAAGCATTAGAATTGAAACAAAATTAAAAAATGCTTCCAATAATTAATAGATATTTACACCTTTATATATTTTTGTTAAGGTAAAATAATATAGTGAAGGATACATAGGACATTTGAATTAAAATGTAGTTAAATTCCAGTGTACTTAGTTGTTTGTGTCCAACACGAAAAAAATGAAACATACATTTTTATATAAGAAAAAATCCATGTGATTAAAATATCACGTCAAAATAAACATCACATGAAGCTGGTGTAAAATTATGATAGATGATCTTGTGGCATTATTCTAAAAATATCTACTTACATATTAATGTATGCACACATATATTTTAGGCATTATTTATTACAATTATTATTAAAAATACCTCTTATGCAAAAGTAATATTATATTATTTACCAAGAAACTTTAAACAAAAGTTTTTTAAAACATTAACCACATTTAAATATTTGTCATAACTCATTTTCATCATCAACAGACAGTATATTCATAAGCTGTTCTGGGTTTTTATATCTATATTCTGTTACTATCCCAACTCGATTCGGCTACAATATTGCAATGCTCCGGGCTCTCAAATTTACCATAAAAATGTCGAGATGTTTTGTTTGTTTATTTTATTTATCCAGAGTGCATCATTTTCTTACGATTTGCGAGATAAATTACACTGTATATGATCCGATGAATTATGGAATTTGCAGATAAACCAAATGGCCATATCAGCTCATGGCCTCTTTTAGTGAGATGTCTCAGACTTGTCAGCAACATTGCATCGCGGCGACAGCCCAGGCCCTCTTAGGTACTGGGGAGACTTTAAATACTACCGAATATAGAAAATCTGTCCGCGAATGTTGATCGCATGCGGGTGATGATCGTAATGTACGTGCATATTTCGTGATAGGATCATATAAACGTCAAAACACAATCACCGCGAACAAACGGGCCGCGGTTACAAAACGCATAACAACTAGTTCACGGACGTCGGTTAATTCGATTGAGCGACACCTGTACTCGGCTCTAAGCAGCTGCAAGGAATTCGCCGCAAGGTTGCTAGCCGACGACCGCGGCTATGTCTCCGCTGTAAAAACAACTGTATTATTAAAACTAATACAATATTTTCCCTGACTAATGGAATGAGCATTGTATTATGATAGCTTCGCGAGGCGTGTTTGAGTGCGCGCAAAAATGTATTACGTGGTTACATGTTACATACTTGGAATTAGTTGGTTTTTTTGTCCATAAAATTTTTGGTAACTTGAAATTCTATTACTACATAATATGAAAGTTTTGAAAGTTGCAATGTTGCTTGCTGGAGGTGTTAAAATGGGTCTAGTATTTTTGGAGACAAATCATTCGCAAACAAAGAATTTATGAATAGATTCTGAGGTGAAAATTATGCTACAAATTTAAAAAAATACGTTGGTTACTACTCATATTACTTTCTTTCCGCGAGTCTTTAATTTCGTTATAAGGGTTAATAACACTCCTATAGCGTGTACTTAACGTAAAAAATTGTAGTCGAATTTACCGTTGTTCATCCAATTAATGTACCTATGAATAAACATTGTTACTAAGCTCTGTATCTTCCTCGTTAATTTATAAATTAAAAAAATAATACGTTTATTAACAGTACATTACTTGTTACTGTCCGAGACTCATATTAAATGTTACTACTAAGCAGTTATAACTTATGACGATATTATTCGGCTGCAGGTATACGAGTAGCTCGATTATTTTAGAAACTAAATGTAAAGAAATAATTCAATTTACAATTCATTTGTAAGCACCATTTGACTAGAAATAGATCTTCTGAACTAATATTATAAATCTGGAAAGTATGTTTGGTTGAACGCGCTAATCCCAGGAACTACTGGTCCGATTTGCTAAATTCTTTCGATGTTAGATAGCCCATTTACCGACGAAGCTTTTAAGTTAAATACGATCACGCTGTGACAAATACAGCGGAATATGGGCGGCTGAAACCGCAGCGCTCTCCTAGTATTACTGTGGTCTTATTTACTGCACAGTGCACTGCCGGCGTCATACCTCTCCTAATAGTTAATTGTGACATTTAATTTCTTTCATTTCATAGATTCGAAGCGTCGTAGTAGTGTCTGGGTAATCTAAAAATAGAGAGCATTTTTATACATCACGTAAAAAAGTCTTCAATATAATATAAGTAACGACTTGTTTTGTATGCTATATATAACCTGTTTAAATACGTAAGGCTATAATATTTGATAGTAATGTTGCTATAACGTTATGATATTGTAAAGTTGTACGGCATCACATTGTAAATATAGTATTAATTTACATAAA
>LUGF01012854.1:81976-104545 GCA_001625245.1 Calycopis cecrops
ATAACACTTCTATAGCGTGTACTTAACGTAAAAAATTGTAGTCGAATTTACCGTTGTTCATCCAATTAATGTACCTATGAATAAACATTGTTACTAAGCTCTGTATCTTCCTCGTTAATTTAAAAATTAAAAAAATAATACGTTTATTAACAGTACATTACTTGTTACTGTCCGAGACTCATATTATATGTTACTACTAAACAGTTATAACTTATAACGATATTATTCGGCTACAGGTACACGAGTAGCTCGATTGTTTTAGAAACTAAATGTAAAGAAATAATTCAATTTACAATTCATTTGTAAGCACCATTTGACTAGAAATAGATCTTCTGAACTAATATTATAAATCTGGAAAGTATGTTTCGTTGAACGCGCTAATCCCAGGAACTACTGGTCCGATTTGCTAAATTCTTTCGATGTTAGATAGCCCTTTTACCGAGGAAGCTTATAAGCTAAATACCATCACGCTGTGACAAATACAGCGGAATATGGGCGGCTGAAACCGCAGCGCTCTCCTAGTGTTACTGTGATCTTATTTACTGCACAGTGCACTGCCGGCGTCATACCTCTCCTAATAGTTAATTGTGACATTTAATTTTCTTTCATTTCATAGATTCGAAGCGTCGTAGTATTGTCTGGGTAATCTAAAAATAGAGAGCATTTTTATACTTCACGTAATAAAGTTTTCATATAATATAAGTAACGACTTGTTTTGTATACTATACTAGCTGCGCCCCGTGGTTTCACCCGCGTAACTTTCGATCCCGTGGGAATATCGGGATGAAAAATAGATGTTGGCCGATTCGCAGACCTACTCAATATGCTCACAAAATTTCATGAGAATCGGTCAAGCCGTTTCGGAGGAGTATGGCAACGAAAACTGTGACACGAGAATTTTATATATTAGATATAACCTGTTTAAATACGTAAGGCTATAATATTTGATAGTAATGTTGCTATAACGTTATGATATTGTAAAGTTGTACGGCATCACATTGTAAATATAGTATTAATTTACATAAAATAAATGATTACTTTTAATTTATTATGATCATTAAATGAGTTACGCCTTTCTAAACTTCACTTGTGTTATAACCGTATGGTTATTTTCCGTTAAAGGTTAATTTGCATTTCGTTAAATTTCATACTGTCGTTTTCACTCACACACACATACGCGTCTTCACTCTTCGCGCCTGTTGCGAGTTGGGGAATTTGGAGAGAACAGAGCTACATACACACTTATAGTTTCCAAGCTTTGTAACAAAATCTAATTAGCAGTAGCAGTTTTTCCGTTTTACTATTCAGAGTCCTCACTCTATCTGTACCCTGTCCTAGTTATTTCTCAAAAAATTAAACCGACTTCAAATCGGGAACGTTGTTTTGATTACTCGTGAAACTTCTTAGTTTAATAACAACAACACAAGTTACCTTTGTGAAAACAGCATCAAAGTCTGAGATAATCTCAGCCAAACATTCGTACATGTCAAACCGAGGACCTCCCTTTTTTTAAGTCGGTAAAGACTGACTAGTAAATATATTATGAAGCCAGAGGGAAATATATGAAAACTGCTCATAACTATCGATCGCAACGTGCAGATATGAAATGGGTTTCACAACGCGCGGAATGTGGACCGGCCGCGGCAATCGGCCTTGCATCTTGCCAACTGACCACTCGCACAACAAACTTATTAAAACTACTCGTTACATGGAAACGGGTCAACGACCCCCGACACTCGAATTCATCTCGCGCTCCCAATTAAAACAATGTAAACTCAATTTGGTGTGTTCTCATGGGACGTGTTGCAAAGCGCCACTTTTTATTATAATAGCCGGCTGCCTGTTCTTGTAGGCTTTGGCAGTTGAAAATAATCGTGTGCTCGTGGGCAGCCAGCGAAACTTGTTTCTCCTGCTTTTTCTCTTGGAACTTGGTTCTCGCTTGCTCAATAATTTAGAAATCTGTGAAACCTTTTTCGAATGGAACTTTTAGTGTCGAATATAACACGAGTTGACAGCTTTTTGTCGTTAACAGTTTGTTTCTAAGTTTGTTTTTGTTTCTTTCTGTTCAATTTTTTTTTATGGTATAGGGGGGCAAACGAGCAGTCGGAAACATTTTCATGACTACCGATGCCCATAGACATCCGCATAGGCTATACAGATAGCTGCCCTCCTTTCTCCTCCCACTTCCATGGGCCACCGGCTACTTACACACCGCACGAAACGCGACAGCGCAGCTGTCACTTTACGCCGTTCTTGTGTAAGCGAGAGGTACCTCCCCGGTCGTGCCTGCCCAAATCGGCTGCATGCAAGCTTGCAGTGTAGCACTACCTCTTACTAAGTAAATCTCTAATACATAATAAAATATAAAAAAATCTCGTGTCGCAATGTTAGTTACCGTAATCCTCCGATACTTCTCGACCGATTCTCATGAAATTTTGAGTGCAAATCTGGTAGGTCTTTTTCATCTCCATATTTCCACGGGATTGAAACTTGCAAAGGTGAAACCGCGGAGCGCAGCTAGGTCATATATTTTTTAGTTTTATTTCTCTTTATTTTTATGCACAACTACAACTACTATTACCGTTTTTCCACGTGCAGCCAGCAGCTGTCGCCCCATAATCAATGGACGAATATTTTCTTACGCTATTAATATACTAAACATGCCCAGAAATAGCTACGGTAATTACTTGTCATATCGCAGATAGAAAATGTACGAAGCGTAAAGAGCGTCCTTAAACTAGCTAAGTAGTGTGATAAGTATTTTTAGGTCAACATGTTTAGATAAAGACTAAATTAAAACATTTCTTGTTTCTATTAGAGTTCGTTGAACGAGTAATTAAATTAGACACAACGTCTGATTATAATTTTGACAGCATTGCTGTCGCGTTTCATGCGGTGTTCAAGTAGCCGGTGGTCCATGAAGGTGGGGTTGGGAAAGAGGGCAACACGACTGTATAACCTCTATGCAGATGTCTATCGGCGTCGGTAGTCTTGAAAATGGGTCCGACTGCTCGCTTGTCCTCTTATGCCTTTAAAAGTAGGAAAACCGCGGGCAAAGCCAAAGATAACTAGCCAATGAAGATATAGAGAGGTAAAATATTAATAGACACTTAAAGAAAATGCATTCCATATCACAATGTATGATTATCATCTTCGTATACCGTTGCTCAGACGTTCTGCGTTCTCGGTCTCAATCGAAGCCTATATTTATAATCTATGATGAGGCGAATACAAATAGAGCCTAAGTGTATATTATTGTACAGTTATGCCCTGGAATGGGTTGTTGTTAAATATAGTCTTCTATATTGTATATTATATCAATGTTTATTTACAATAAGAAGTACAAGATGTTTTCTTTCTCTTAAAATTTCTTTCCAAAGCCTTCGATACCAGGCCTTTAAAAAGGCGCCAATTCTTTTTTTAATGGCCATATTTTGATGACCTCCATAGACATCTACTCAATTATTTCTCCTCCTCTTCAACGGGCCACCGGACCCTCACAAATCGCACGAAACCCGACCGCAACCCTTCTCGGAATCGCGACAGTTTTATTATTTATACGTCATGTCCATACGTCATGTGTGAGAGAGGTACCAAAGTTCAAAGAGCAAGGCCATTAATTTAATTATGCCATGTTTTAATTCTTAAAATTTATTTTTTTATATACATAACGCCGAGCGCCGGGCACAGATAAATAACTTTATTTATATACATTTATATAAATATAGTTTTATATTTGTTGTATAGCTTATGATAATTAGTTTGGCCGATGTTTGGCAACAGGTTTTAAATGTTATGTGAATTTTTCGACCTTCTTTGTTAAGTCACTATTATGTAATGCGTGAACTTAGATTTGTACGTGTAATTTCTTAATAATAAGCCATAACTTAATGCAAAGTTGTACTCCAAAGATGGAACTTAGATATGACTTGCAGCTAACTGTAGTGAATAGATGTTTGAAACGAATGGCAGACGAAGAGTTGACAAAACAAACAATGCAATTTTTTAATTGTATAATTACTTATAATAGTATATTTTTTTTTATAGTAAAATTCTGAGTAGCAAGAAGAGAAATGGGTTAAATTGATACCACTATTCGATTGGATCGCGGTCGCCGTTTATAATGTCACAAACTCTACTCAATAGTATAACCAAACACTGCAGTCCGGTATTATGATTATGTATTGAGGTCTTGCATTAAACTTAAAATATGTAGAGTATTCGACTTGTTATTCGGCCTTATAAAGGAGTTGCATTATAAAGGATTATAAAGGAGTCATACAATGCTCTCCGCGACGTGAGGAGGCTCAGCCCTCCTCGCAACCCTCTCAGGCATATGCGCCAAAGGCTTTATACATTTACTGTTACGTGTACTACATTTCCAAGTTTTTGTAAAATAAAAAATGCATTGTGACTTTTTTAATGTTAAGATGGGTATTTAATCTCAATTGGATAAATCTGTTCATCGTCATCATCATCAGCCGTAGCCGTACCTACCGTTACCTACATCCTTCGTCATTCGTACGGAGGTAGAGGAGGGAGTAGCAACGCATCTGGTGTTCCTCCTTCTCCCCTCTAAACGGATGCCTCTAGGACGTCTATGGGCGTTAGTAGTCATGGCAAAGGCCGCTACTGCTCGCTCATGCTCATATATATTTTTTTTAAATTAATATTTAATTAAAAAATAAAAAACCCGACTGTCTACTAACCAGTGTCATTCGCCTTATCAAGAGGAATCTTATAGAAACGTACGATTTTCCTGTTAGTTTATTGTTTTATGTATTCACTGGCTGCGCCCCGCGTTGTCACTCGCGTAAATTTCGATCTCGTGGAAAATAGAAAATCATTCCATGGCATCCCATACAACATTTTTTTCGGGATGAAAACCATCCTGTGTTAATCCAAGTTACCCTCTGTTTGTGCCAAATTTTATGAAAATCGGGTAAGCAGTTTTTGCGTGAAGGAGTAACAAACAAATAAACAAACATACAAGCTTTCGTATTTATAATATTAGTACGATTTATTTAATAAACAAGGAACATCAATAACATTTGTTTGTATAACAAAGCCCTTGCGGACTATGTGTATATAAACCTAAAGTAAACAATCTTATTGTTATTGCCGTATATTTCTATATGCTATGTTTATTTTGCGAAGAGGTAGCACATTGCTGCATTGGGCCGACTCGACTGGCACCTGTCACTCAGACTTCAACCCCGAAGAGTGTGTAAGTTTCCGGTGGCCATCGGAAGAGAAAACGGAAGGAGGGCAACGCGTTTACATAATATGTACGAGGGGCGTTCAATGTATTCTCGGTATCGATATGATTAGCTAATTACATTCGTAATTAGACTAATTATTCCGTTAATGACACTATCATAGGGTATAAATACAAAATTTTAGACATTTCTAACCATTAGTTTAATAATTATCTTTCGTTAACGACAAGTAAAATGACTGACGCGACAATGTTGAAGAAAATCGAGCACCGCGCTGTGATTAAATTCCTTACTAAACAAGGAAAAAGTCAAATAATCATTCATGAAGAGATGGTTTCTGTTTACCAAGACTCTGCACCTTCATTATCTACGGTTCAAAAGTGGTCAAGTGAATTCAAAAGGGGCAGAGAGAGTATCGAAGACGACCCTCGCACGGGCGGCCCGGTTACAGCCTCTACGGGTGAAAATGCCAAAAAAGTTGAAAAAATTATACTTGAAGATGCCCGAATGAAGGTTAAAATGATAGCGGAGATGACTAACCTATCTATTGGTACCATACACACTATTCTTCCTGACTGCCTGAACCTTTTAAAAGTCAGTGCAAGGTGGGTCCCGCGAATGCTCACAGCGCCGCAAAAACAAGTGCGAGTCGAGTGTTGTAGGGATTTTTTGGAGCTCTGTGGTGAAAATCCCTCTAGTATTTTCGAAAGAATTGTTACTGGGGATGAAACGTGGGTTCATCACTATGATCCAGAAAGTAAACAGGAGTCCATGCAGTGGCACAAAAAGGGTACAGACCCTCCAAAGAAATTTAAAGTCACTTCATCTGCTGGAAAAGTCATGGCCACAGTGTTTTGGGACTCGAAGGGAATTTTGTTGATTGAATATAAAAATAAAGGAGAGACCATAAACGCACAGGCCTATGCTTCAAGTTTACGTAACTTGAGGGAAGCAATTAAAGAAAAAAGACGGGGAAAATTGGCTGCCGGTGTACTGCTTCTCCACGACAACGCACCGGTTCACACGGCGCGTGTTTCCAAGGCTGCTATTCGCGAGTGTGGCTTTGAAGAGATCAACCACCCACCCTTTAGTCCAGACTTGGCACCCAGTGATTATTATTTGTTTCCAAATTTAAAAAAAGATCTCCGTGGGAAATGATTTGACGACGATGAAGAGCTGAAGGCGGCAATAAATGATCATTTTTCAGGCAAGGAGGAAAAATATTTTTTACAGGGAATTCATAAGTTAATATCACGATGTAATAAATGTATTGAGGTTATGGGGGACTATATTGAAAAATAAAAATAATTTTGGGTTAATTTGTGTGTTTCATCATGCCGATACCGAGAATACATTGAACGCCCCTCGTATGTTGATTTTCAAGGGCATCAAATGTTACACGATAGCTGAAGATGAACCCACATCTACTCCCTTGTAACTTATGTTACAATTTTGTTATGGTAACAACATGTTAGAAATAACCTACAGCGACCTACGTCTAGAGCTCACATGGCCAATGAGGCAAAGAATGTTCGGCATCCATAATGAACGATGATCTCATCGGCCAATAGTTTTGGCAGCGCCAGTTCTACGCTTGGGGTCCTTTATGACACATGCTTGTGTTTTTTTGTGTTACCTATGTACCATATTTAATCAAGTTTGCGTTGCCGATGGACTTGTTAATATTTATTGACACAAAACATAGATGGAACTTAATATATTCGTTTGGTATTGTCGATTAGAATCTATAACTCTATATCTATCTATAAATCTATAAATGTGCCAGGAATACAACGAAACTTCCAAAGCCATTGTTGACATCGATATATTTCATGATTGGTCCAATGTCACAAAAAGAAATTATTTAATCATTTCATATTGCATTAATTAATAAATAAATATTTTATATCGATCCAATTAATTCTGACTCTATTTTATATTTATTCTTATTATTGTTCAACTTTCTCTGACATAACCAATTTTATCTTACTTTATGACATTATTGTATTTCTAAATTAATATTATCTGTTTTTTTTTATGTAGACATAGTTATTAAGACTATTTACTTTTAAACGAATTTTTAATTTTGATTTGTGAATGTTGTGTCACCTACTAAACTGCACACATCAGAACCCTTCTCTAATGATGTACTTAATTTCTCTTGTTAAATGTATTCATGTGTGCATCGCTGGTGTCCTTTTTAATAATAAATAAATAAGTAAATAAATAACTTCAAATATGCCCCTATTTGAATTTACAGGTATAGCTTCTTAATCCGTAAATCCGAATGTCTTTTGAATTCGAGATGCGCGCTGTTTCAAATATCCGTTAATCCCCGTGAAGAATTTACCTGGCAACGTTTATTTAATGTAGTGTTTGTAAGAACAGGGTAGAGAATATTCCGAAGTGATTTTAAGATGAATCTGTTACTGGTATTTCGTATTCCTATCGTATCATTCAATTATACTTGATAGTAAAATAATCTATACCAATATTATAGAGAGGAAAGATATGTTACATGTTTGTTTGTATCGAATAAGTTCCAAAGTTACTGGCCTGTTTTCAATCGTTCTTTCACTAATGGAAAGCTCAGTATCAGGAAGTTACATCCTACTAATATTATATATGCGAAACTTTGTATGTTTGTTTGTTACTCCTTCACCCAAAAACTGCTGAACCTTGAAGCTGAACTTGGCACACACATAGGTAACTTGGATTAACACATAGGATAATTTTTATCACGAAAAAATGTTCCTATGGAATGCCATGGGATTATTTTTTATTTTCCACGTGATATAAATTTACATTTTGACGCCCAACGAATTTTGCACGTGTCGGCTAAGTTATTAGTATTTTGATAAAACATGATAATATTTAATAAATTAAGCATTCAAAGTAATTTTGTCTGTTAAAAACTTCGCCTCGCTCTTGGTTACGTAATGGAGGAAGGTATTTTCATTTCCGATTATTTAATGGCTGTTTTTCCAAGAGCTTTCCACGTGACCTTTACTCGGACGCCGTAAAACATTTCGATGTCAGGCCACACCTAGCCGTACGGAATTAGAAAATCTAGGTTTACTTTTATGCTAAGCACATTTGGAGGCCATTCAAGTTGTTTTGCTTGATGTCTAGTCTCTAGACTAGATTTGCCACTTAGGTAATAATGCGACGAATCCAAATATTATTATATTAAACAGCTATCGGCTTAGAGCTATACATAGATTTTGTATTTATTTTGTTAAATGCAATGCATATGAAAAGTATTGGTATTTAAAAATAAAGCATTCGTATATTATTTTTTTAACTTCAACAAGGTGTTATTTTGTTTTACAAATTATTTTATAGCACAACAAAAAATGTGTGTGCTTTATACCACACAACTGAAGTAAAGTTTCAGTATTATTTTCATTAATGCCGTAGTTAAAATGACACAACATGTAAGTTATTTATTTTTCAAATATAAAAAAGTTTCACTTAAATCGAATTTGAATTTTGAATTTGAATGCAAACTTCCATTGGCCTCGCCCGATATGTGATGTTAGTAATCGTCGTCGCCAGGTTTGTGTCCATGTCAAGCGCGCGTATACAAGTTTTACTTCACAAAACAGTGTCTTAATAATTTGATGAAACAATTTTGTGAATTTCCCTTTTTACCCTGATAATGTTTCATGTTCAAACGACTTGTTTACTGCGGTGTCAGCTATCCAAGCTGACACCGCAGTAAACAAGTAGTTTCATATATTCACGAACTGTTATTGTTTGCTAGTTGACATAATGCTCTGCTAACTAATAAACACAGTTGCAATAGTGTGTTGCACAGTTCATGTGGTACAAATAAACAATCATTGTTCGATGACGAATTAAAAACAAAGGGTCACAGAGCAAAATGTTTTGGGGTCAAGTGCGTCCTATACTTATCCCCACTTGACATAATTTGGAATGTCCATAAGTGGAGTGAATTCCAGCTGTAACCCTCGTAGTTGGCGAGCGGCCAGCGCTGCTTCTTATAATTGTAATGTTGGAGTGCCTCATTTGGCGAACAGCAGGTCCATTCGCTGACTCCAACGCACAACCGGTCTGACCAGAATGTACGGTGCCGTGTAAAATGGCGACTTATTATATGATAAAGGAAACTATATCCTAGCGTTGTGTGTATAGAGCTGCATGTCGTTTTGTGTATTTGTTGTGTTGATGTGGAGTCGGCTTGGGTTATTTTCGAATAACTCTAAGCACTTTTAGGTTAGTTATATTAAATGTCAACGGAACGGGCTTTTAGTTTGGGTACCGTGGCTGGAGGTAACTTATTCCTACCATTAAGAAAACTATATCTTTAGTGGTAGAAATAGAGTACTTTCAAGTTAGCAGGCATAATACACTGTTGGCTGTTTGTAGTCTTTGCAATGTAGAAATAGAACAGTTACAACTGTTGGTCATTTACGAACTTATTTTTGATGTAGTTCGCAGAAGTAAAAGCAGCAGAAGAAAGAATAAAAGCAGTGTTTTATTATTATGTATATATTATTCCACTAAATGATCATTGTATCATTGGTTTGTTAGAGCACAGTTCGGATTTTATTAACTAAGCAATACCTATGTCGCTGCATAGGTTTCAATGATAAAGGCAATTTTACACACATCAAATTATTCATAGTCATGTTTTGTTTTGTACACGGCTGATTGCCTTGAGCCGTGTATTTCCTCAATTAAAATACTACGAATGATTAGATGTAAATTTCACAATTCGCACGTATGTCGCCGGCCAACGCGGCTGGCTTCCATTTGCAGACCAGATCGCCTACACCGACGGTTACGACAGTTAATGGACTTTAACGCTATCAGGCCGTAAGATATTTGAGTCATTTGGAACAAAAATACTTCCATGATTATAAAGATCGTTGGTGAGTGTGTACCTTTGGATAATTATATTTGATTAACACTTATATTTTATGATTTAAAGTGATAAGCCATAAAGATTGCCAATGTAGGTACTTAGGGAGACTCACTGTAACGTCCGGAAATCTGAAGGTTCCTTGTTTTATTAGAATTGACATTAACCCTTGTCCACATGATAAATGTCAAAAATAATCTATTATTCCAGTTTCTAAGTATTCGCCTTTTCTAATTCTAAGTATTAGTATATTCTAAGAATCTGGTTCTAAGTCTTTGTTTCTGTCGGCAGTCAGTGCCTATGAATTGCTCTTTTAATGGCAGCGCGGTAAACGATCTAGCGGCTTACTGTCGACAGATAGCTATCTATCCGCCATGCCAGAATATCCGGATGCGCCTCTGAGAAATGAGTTTGCTCTTCTTCTAGGAACCCAGATATATACATGATCTGGGACGGCAGTGCTAAAACCCTAGATTTTATTCTAATGAGGCATTCCACCAAGGCTATTATGCTCCTCAATACATGAAGCGATTTTTCTGTCTTTTGACTACGAATAAATGAAATAACTCAATCAATCAATCAATCAATATATTCTTTATTGTGCACATAAAACATTTTACATAGAATACATATACGAGCATTAAATTATGTATAATAAACGCACACAAAGGCGGCCTTATTACTTAACAGTAATTTCTTCCAGGCAACCTTACCTAGAGGAAAAAGACTTTAGCTACTAGGAGGCAGTGCACAAGCTATATAATAAATCTATACATAGATGAATAAATAAATGAATATATAATTATGTATATACGTACATACATTTATATACACACATATACATACACATAAATACAATAGATATCTTTATAAATGTTTTAACTCTTTAAATGTTTTAGCGAAACATTGGAAAATATAAAATTTTACGTGCCATTAAATAAATACCAGTCTCATATAGACAAATATAAAATTAAAACTGCGTCTATCTAGTTAACACTATCATTTCTATCTTGAAAATGTCGTAATGTTTGTTTTAGACTTTCGCGTTCGTTGCACATTTTTTGTAGTTCCTTTACGGGTTTTAACACTATAAAACATTTATTAAAGGAAAACAATTCCTTTTGCTCGACGTTTCGGCCGGGTTACACCAGCCGAGTTGTACTCGCTAGTAGGTACCTTTAATAAATATTTTATCGTGTTGAAACTCGTAAAGTAACTAAAAAAATGTCTTAATGTATCGTATATTATATGTTTACTCGGTGTACATAACAGTAGTTTCACATACCGAGAGAAAGTAACCAATGCCGTGCTTTATATGTGGTGAGTGGCCCATCTTGTCTGCGAGTTAATGTCACTCGCCTCTGTCGTCATCGGCGACGTGAATCGATTTTATCGTTACGTAATTACTGTTACAGGATTTATTGTTGCTTGTACATTGCGATACCTGCGTGAACTTATAGCTTTATAGATATTATTAGCTAGCTACGTTTTCACGCTGGTAAATTCACAAAGGAAACATTTTTTTTCCGAGTTCCTAATAAATCTTTTTTAGTTGAAATCACCGCCAAAAGTCCTCTGTTTATTTTTAGCCCAAAAAATTAATATTGAGGTTTTTTTTTACGAAGGACAAAGCCAGGGCACAGCTAGTGTATAATAAATTTCAAACCAAAAACACAGGTATGAACATTACTTAAAATAATAATAAAAAAAATAGTATGAACATTACTAGATTAGGAATCAAGACAGAATAGTCTTCGCTGGTTCAGACGAATTAATACGGCAATTACAACAATATTACCATCAGCTCCATATGAAAAAGAAAGAAAAAAACTGGATAAAGATCTATGATTAGTCGATCTATCTAGCCTATTTATCATAGTCTCAGTAGATGTAAAACCAGTCGAACTATTCTTAGAAGTGGTCAGCTAACATAGTGTTGTGTATTTTTTTACTCTGCTAAACTGGCGCCATAAGTGGCGTCATGTCAACTATAATCTACATCATTAATTTATAATATGTAGGCATGTCAATTAAAAATAGGATTAGCTTTGAGGAAGAAAAAATGTTCAAGGAATAAGATTTTATAAACACAATAGAATATAATTATATCGGGGTATTTATATTGTGATAAGTGAATGGATTTAATTATAGTTTCCAGTATAATAATAGCTAATTAATGGCCTAGCCGATTTGTGCGACTAATGTCTGTAGTTCCATTTGTGTATGTAAAGTTATGACGTAGGAGGAGTCCACTGTCTTTTTTTGCTTACGTGATTTCCATTTTTTTATGATTGAGCAATATACTATACTGGCTTCCGCCGCAGCTACTCCCGCGTGTATTTCAGACTTCAAAAATGGAGTTATTAGACTTATAAATCTTCCTCTTGAACTAATCTATCTATCCCAATCCCAATCGAAATCTGTTGCGTAATTTTAAATATCTAAGCATACAGACTTACAGACGGCGGAAAGCAACTTTGTTTTATATTATTCAATGATAAGCAGTACGTATTATTAGCATAATATTTATTAACTTTGCATATAAATAATTAGTAGAACTTTAAGAGAGGAGAAGAGTTATAATTTGCATTGCGAATACGAATCTCGATACACTGTCCTCCTCAGATAAGGTCATAGGAAATTGAATGAGATTATACTTGATTACTTTCGTCGTGAACCGCTGCCCCACCCCACTTACTCCATATTGTCAACGTCAGGTATAAAGTACTGAATAAGGGAGCCGCCTAGAATCGATCAAAGACAGCGGAGAGAAGATCTGAATCAGCGCTTTTTCTTGTGATTTAGATTAATGACTGTTAAATTTAATAATTAAAAAACTTCCCTTCGATTAAAAAGAGTTATAATCTGAGCCTTATACTTTTTACATTTCTTATAGTATCCTCTATAGGTACTATAAAAATGTAATAAGACAAACGAGCAGTCGGAGCTGTGTAATCGCTACCGATACCCATAAAAATTCCATAAAGATACCCCTTACTCCTTTCCCCAATTAATTAAGTAATGATTCTTATTCTTCAAGAATAAGGCACAAATAGTGGAAAGTCTCCGGTGATATATCCTCTACGAGACTTGTAATTGCCGTGCTATGTAGATAATAGAGAAATTGCTATCGCTAACAGTCAATTAACTTTCTTATATTTTCATTTATGTTTGAGTTATGCTGACAGACTTTGAACGCGGAGAGTGGGGTCAGCTAGGTGAGACATCAAGATACGTGTCCGTGAACTGTCTGAACTTTTCTAAACTCTATGTCTATAATGTTGATGGAATTATAGAACTGTGCATCCGAAGTATTTGTAATTCGATCCTTATGGGCTTAGAAAATGATGTAACCTGTAAGATATGATATGTCTGCGTTGTGTATGTATGTATGTATTATAAATTGAATTGAGAGGAAATTATCGTGTGTCCTTAAAATTTAAGGTGATTTAATATCGTCTGCGTCTCAAAGCATTGATCTACATTCTACATGGAAAAAAATATACCGTATAACGAGAAATGTCCGAGTACATGATATTTTTCTAGAAAGCGCATAGGACGTATTACGGAAATCAAATACGTAAATGTGTCCTTAGCACTATGTAGACATGTTATGGACTAGAGTTATCAACTTGTTATTCTGTTTACCAACGAATGACATTGATATGATTAAGTTCAAATGACCAGCCACTTATCCATCATCACCTCATCATTAGCCTATTGCAGTCCACTGTTGGACATAGGCCTCTCCATGGCACGCCACTGGCCTCAATCTTCGGCTATCATTTCTCACATTCTGTTTCCAGCTTTGCGTACGACTGTGACCTAGGTGCCGTAATTTCGGGAGACCTGTCCACGTTTTGCTTCTTTTCGTATCAGTGGATCAGCTGAACATTTTTCAGCCTAAAACTAGGCTATAGCTGTGGCTGCATTGGTTACAACGAGATCGTCCAATGTACATGTGTTTGGGCACAGTGAGCATTAGAGGAGATGTTTCATTGATCGTATCGAAGGAGTTCTGTTCCGATCATGACGATAAAATGTACTCTGATTTGCAAATGTCAAATATTACACATAGGCTCGCGTCTGGCACAGATTGTATCTGCGTTGAATGTTGAGAGATAAAATCACTGAAGTAAAGCGTTCAGTGCGGCTTGACTAGCCGTTCGTAACATCAGCTGCTACTCGTAAGGAAGACCTTTGAGTTATTGTAAGATACCAATTACCTGGTTGCATTTTTATAGTTACTGTTATGAGAAGAAAGGAGGTATATTCTTCGAGCTAAATAAACGTCAACTCTGTTTTCTTTTCGCTCTTTATATCTAACAAGGTACGGCCCCTTACGTTTTGAGCGCGTGAAATATATCCCAAGGGAACTTTTATTTTTTTTGAATAAAAGGTAAAATAGTATTTTTCCATATTTTAATTTATAATACCAATTTGCGCGAAAGAATAATAATCATACACTTAAATTTATCCGAAGGGGGCTTTGTTCATGTCCAGCAGTGGAAACGAGACAAAAAGGGCCGAATACGCAAGGTTATGCAGATTGCATTAGTTTCACTTTTATTGGATCGTATCTAAGATGGCGACAGCCTTGTCATTGACCTTGGTTTTTCTCCCAATTTGGACCGTGAAAGTCGTTTTGTACGATTTGTTAACAAGTCTCAATTACACGTAGTTTGTTGCTTAAGTTAGCTAACGACTTAAAACAATTTGGCCGATTTGTTAATAACCTTATGAATCATATACGAATGTTTTAGCTATGCTGACGGAGTCACTTGTTAAAAATCTCTATAACGGAAACCATTATGTTCTTAAAAAAAAAAGTATTTTAAAGTTATTTCAGATTGTAATATATATTAGTGGCGAATTTCAGCCAAGCCTATTGTTTATTTATATTTATTTTTTTATTTCAATTGAGTGGTATTTGCGTAAAAAAAAAACAAACATACATATAAACTTTCGTCTTAATTAAGTCAGTAGGACTTGACAAAATAGGAGTCGTTGGGGTCAAATACCATCCTCGAAGGAGCAATGCGAATGTGGGGATCCGACCCAGTCTATGGAGCATCCACTCCAGTGCCCGCTGCGCCCCAAGACATGAACAATGATGCTGCAGCAGCTGTGGCTCTGTACCGTCTAATAATATTTGATCAGCTGAACAACTGACCCAAATAGAAGAAGGACTAGTTATTATCAGTGTAAGAAGTCAGTCTGTCCGCAATTCATGTCAGGGTGTCCTCGTTAAATCTGCATACTTTCGCGTCAGTATGGACGTCGACATCCTGCATTTTCGTTTTTTTATTGCATCCTGCGACTATTGTTACTAACTATAATAAAACTTTCCAAATTACCGCTATGCGGAATTGCGTTTTCCCTAAAATTAAGGTTTGGTGTTATGTCTTATAAATACCAATAGATATAAGTTAGCAATAAAAGTACCATTTAAACTTAGAGTATACAATCTAATCGATTCAATAGAAAGAATACTTGCAAAACTGCACTTGCCCTTAAATATATATCTTAATATATCTAAATTTCATATTTACATTTTTATAAAACATATATATAGATTATCCACTAAACAAATTCAACCATAAAACCAAGTTTTAAATTCAAAATTACAATGAAGCAAACAAGTGCAATATTTAAAATGATGCTCACAAGGTACAAATTATATTTATTTAGAAGCAGTCAATTGTCGATTTTTTAAAAAATTGCCTTTTCTTTGTCAAGCCATTTGAAATGAACAAGTACATCGGTGACAGGGGTTTTATTTTGGCATCTAGTCTTTATAATTACTGGCAGCAAATAAATATAACTCAATCATAATAATACCCCTGATAACAACAAAGTATCCATATCAATTCATTTATTTATATTTCCGTGGTGTATAGTAGCTGGGCTTTATCTGGCTGCTCTCTCTACTTCTTGACTTATTAAGTCACTGCAATCACAAGATTGTCTGTCTGTCGCTTTGATTAGGGAGGGAATTGGATTTACTTCCTACTCCTCCTATTTTCTTCTGATTAAATTTGTTGCGGGTCTCAAGACACATTTAGCTTTTCCCTCGGGCTCCCTACGATCATATCAAATGGTCAAGTGTGGTTGCGCTGTCGATCCTGGCGACACAGGAGTAGCAGCGGTAGGAACGAGTGGTGGGCCAAAGCCCGTAAAAAATCTAGTCTTTATAGCGAAGATCGGCCTTGTATATAGGATTATCTTTATCTTTAAATACACAAAGCGGCTGACTTAACCGTAAAGTCCCTAAGTCATAACAGCTATCATGCGCGTTTCATGTGAATTTATGCCGTTAGTTAGGAATTTCTTTGTGGTTCAAAACAGGAAGTGTTGGATCTCACAAGTAATGATATAGGTTAATTACACTTACTTCCATTTAATATCGGGGATTTATCTTACAATCTTGCGACGCGTGTAGGGTTGCCAAAATCAAAAAGGCTGACACGGACTCATATTTAGCTGGAAATTTCGCCCTCAAAGCCTGTACACTGGGTTATTAAGGACAAAAAATGGTTATTTGTAATTATGCATTTATAGTCATGTCTTTAAAAACGCCTGCGAACATTTTGGTAAACTCGTCAAAAGCCTAAAAGGCGGACAGGCTGGACTTGTGTAATTTGTCCTGACACGACTGTATAAAACGGGACATGACCATTCAAATCCTGACACGTGGCAACCCTAGACGCGGGCGTAACTCGGTTCGTGTTACGGGGGATAGTTTTCTTGTGGTAACGAGACCGTGACGTCATCTAGTTTAAGTTTAAATAACTTTACGCTACGTGTAGACTTGTTCCACATTCATTTATTAATCCTCTTTGTCTTCGTAGAGATATTATATTCTTTCCAATGCGACTTGGAATTCCCATACCAATAATGGTTTTGAAGGTCTTAATAATATAAATAGGTACTTTCAAAGTTATATTTATGATGGATATAGTATAATGGTATAATGGATTGGTGGAATGTATAGAAATATTAATACACGAGAAGAGAAAAAAGCGAGCGTAGGTATCAAATAGACTAACGTTAAACACGCCTATGTGTGCGTGCTTAATTAAATAAAAGAAATTTATCTTTCACACTTAATTAAAGCCGCAAAACACACAGCAAATATTAGAAGAAGGCAACATAAAACAATATTAAAACATCAATATAACGGTACTGCGTTAGATGCTCTGTCGACCACACATTCTTGTGCATTTCATTCTTTATATCTTTTTATTATTTCTTAATATTATATTTGAGAATAATCTAGTAATAGTTCTGTGTTCACAGCGGCTTAAACTAGTGGTATTCCAGTTTGATAAACTATTCTGTAATAAGAAGAACGTAAAATAAAACATCTTAAATGTTTCCATATATAGAAATATATTAAAAAGTTATAATTATTTATTGGTCTTCTCATCCGCTTGCCTCCTCGTTTTTTTTCTATTAATATTATACTTTAAGTTCATTATGATAGTTTAATGCCGTTAGTGTAAAATGAAAATCATCATATTTATTTCCTTAATTCATTTCATAGAATATTGTCTAGCATACAAACGTTCGCCTATTTCATCAAGATGTCTCGAAAATTATGCACCGAAATTGTGTCACGGTTTCAGTGAAAAATATAGCGGACAGACAGACGGTGTAGCTTTTTTATATATAATATTAGCACAGACGTAAATAACGTGTAAAATATTAGAGCAGGAAGAGCATCGTTAGCTTTATAATCCTCCGAATATTTATCGGTTTGATACGAAAGTGTGCAGGTCTAATGTGGTGGTAAAATTACGAGGTGTTAGAGTTAAAATTAAACGCGCCGTGGCTGCTTTATGTTATAACTCCAAGATGTTTATGTATTTAAGATGGATTTCTCCGGTACGTGTGCCGGATACATTATGGCTATTAGAAATTTCATTCATTCATCTTAGATTCTCGTTTACGCAGCTTTAAGTGTGTTCAAGTTCGAGGTTATTCACATTTTAATGTTTAGTGTGCTGGACATCTCTGTGGTTAATTTGTCGTCCGACCCATTTTGTGTATTACAATGTAAATCCAGTATACAGTTGAGTATTGCGATAGTGTTGTCTACAATTGTTTGTCTGTAAAACGGTTGTAGACTGTGGAATTTATTTGCAACCTCCTTGTCTTATTGTTAAGTGTTAACGAAATCGCACACTATTCTGTTACGCATTAATATGCAAAATGTATAAAGGTAAATAATAAGCAATAGGTGCCATGTCATAATCTATACAAAAGATAGGGCTCCTGTTTATAGATAGTCTCAAGTCTCTCTCTTTATTTCAAGTAAGTATGTACTTATTTTGTATTTCTATGATGAAATAAATGCATAAATAAACAATAATTTTTCTTCACAATTGCTCCTGCAAATTTCGTTCGTTAATAAGTTAATTAATCATTGCACGTATTGGTGGTACACGTAAATGGTATTTACCAGAACTATGCAGTGATTCAACGAGCTAAATTCGATACTAATGTTATGAATTTTCCACTGTTTAGTAATTGCTGAGTGTTGAGTTAATGTGGGAATCTGATATGCATGGCGTCAGCCTAAATCAATGTCAGTATTTTTAGACCCTCGCTAACTGGACATTGCTTCCTTGCAAATGTCTAATTGAGTACCAGTAATTAGTGTGGAACTTTATAAATACGACAAGATTTTTTGCATGTTTGTAATTAATAGTTGTAAATTAGTAATTTTAGAAATATTTTATGTAAAGTAGTACTTATTTGCAGTACAGAAAAGATGCAAGATTTTTTTTCTTTAGCCACCAAACCATTATACACCAACTCACATTTACTTAAGTATTAATTCTTACTTTACTCCTTAAGGAGTCAAATTTGGAAAACTTTAAAACCTTTTTTCCAATTACATTGCAAATACACCATATTATGTAGTATAGATAAAATGTATAATCAAGTGATTCGTGGGAATCCCTATTTATCTCAGATAAGTAGAAAAACATTTGTATTATCAAACATTATCTTATCTAAGACTATTTGTATCATCCCTAAAATCCGAATTGGATAGGTTAAGTACAGTCGGCGTCAAAAGTAAAGGCTAAGTATTAAATGCAACCAACTGTTTAGTGATTTGTCGGGTTGTTCACGAGTGACTGTTATTGAAGGCTTAGATTCGAACATACACAAAGATATCACATATTAATATGTAACATAGTCACAAGAATGTCTCTGAAAACGATCGCAATCGATAGCTTGCTCCGCAAAAGAACCGATTATCGAAAATCGCATCGAATGTTTGTTTGTTTGTTTTTTTATAGCCGCATTCACCGTTTGTTTGTAACACACAGACAATGTTGGACAAATGTTGTTACTTCCCCGTCTATCTATATTTATTATGTGGGACTGTAAGTTATAGTGCGCATTTTCCTCAGTTATGGAATGTAGTTACAACTATCAAGGTCTCGATTGATACTTTTGTGTTGATATCGTTTGTACTCGAGACATTTGAAATACCTGCCATTGAAACAATATACATTTTATTACAACGTACACCAAGGACTCCACTTACGCGCCAGATACGCCTATTGGTTTTCAATTTAAAATGCTCGACAGATTTATTATCATCGCGTTATATTTACTTATAGACTGATAAAATGTGATGGATATTTCGTATTTAAAATTAGCGGCCAGTCCAGTTATCGAAACTATCTTAAAACATTCGTCTTTTGTTTGAATCAATAATACAAACACTTTTCTTAACAGTTCGCCGTCTTTACTGGTCTCCTTTCTTTAACTTGACGAAGACACACCATTTCCATATCGTGGATAACTGTGAGCGGTAGCTACTAATCAGTGATTAGTAGCTACCACACATTGTGATTAGTAATCACCTTTTCGCTTATATGTAATATAATTTTATGAAAATCGGTTCAGCAGTTTTTGCGTGAAGGAGTAACAAACTAACACACATATTTTCGCATTTATAATATTAAGAAGATGTGTAAGTTACTAATCAGTGAATAGCTACTAATCAGTGATTGGTAGCCACCACACATTGTGATTAGTAATCACCTTTTCGTTTATATGTAATATGTGTAAGTTATCCAGCACTTTTTCGCTTATATGTAATACTAGCTGCGCCCCGCGGTTTCACCCGCGTAAATTTCGATCTCGTAGAAAATCACGCCATGGCATCCTATAGGAACATTTTTCAGGATAAAATCCTATGTGTTAATTCAAGTTACTCTCTGTGTGGGCAAAAGTTTATGAAAATCGGTTCAGCAGTTTTTGCGTGAAGGAGTAACAAACAAACATACAAACTTTCGCATTTATAATATTAATAAGATGTGTAAGTTATCCAGATGTTATTCCCATTAACAAATAGGAATAGGTATGGACAACTGTCCTTGATTACTTAGTGGTTAAAATTATGCACATATGTATTTAATCTAGTTTATCTCCACTTGGCGGAAACACGTGAAGACGTGTGTCATCTTAGTGATTAAAATAATGCATGTTTACAGTACGAGATAAAACACGTTGTGCGCAGTTTGTAAAATTCTAAATGCTGAATGTTTGTGCGTTTTAGTTTAATAATAAAGGAATTGAGGTACCGGCATTCTCCCTTGGGGTATTCCCGGCCCAGAGCCATTATTGGCAATGTTTAACGTTACAGAATAAATAGCTAGAATAGCTCCGTTACGACTCGAGTTTTCCCCAAAATTATTTGGTTCGCGCAAAAGACGTTACGTTCAGAGTTACTGTTTCACGCATGTGGTTTCTAATGAAGTCAACTGTGCTTTTGTACGAGGGAGTGCCAAGCTGATTAGTAGCCGAATTGGGCCGGCACGACCGGGGAGGTACGCCGTACGCCTACACGAAACCCGCATAAAGTGACAGCTGTGCTGTAGCGTTTCGTGTGGTGTGCTAGTATCCGGTGGGCCATGGAGGAAGGAGGAAAGGGCAACTCATGCGGATGTCTATTGGTGACGATAGTTATGAAAAGGGCTCCGACTGCTCGTTTGGCTCCGTATACTATAAAAAAAGAATCCCAATTAACTTATAATCGCTATGAATTATTAAATGACCGACTGTTTATTTTAGCGAAAGTGCAGAAGCGTTGAGATGTATCTCCCCGTACAGGTACATTCATCGTAAGTAGGCGATCCGCTCCAATCGTCGCATTCTCCTCTCCGTGTGGTGATGACGACCTTGATATTAAACGAGCGTCGCGTCCACTCATGCTCGTATATTTTTATTGCTAGATTATAATTGTGGCGCAATTCGCCTCCTCGGTCGCCATTTTTTATTTCTAATTTGGGACTTGGGACATCTAGGAAACACAAGCTTATGAACGAAATCGCTGTGATCTAGATTCAGCAAAAAACGCAGCGGCAATGGTTGACCACAGACAACTGCAATATCAGGATTATCAGTTGCGCCGCCGGCCCTTAACATGAGAATAGGCACTTCTTGAATCCCTAATGACCTGCGCAGGCAAGGGATTTTTGTCCGCGGACTATTTTGTCCGCTAAAATAGAACGCTTACAACTGTATGGAGTAGCGCAAACGAGGGATTAAAAGTACCCGGTACTTTGCATACATTTTCCGGTCCGCGGACAAAAAACCCTCATCTGCCATCATCGGCCATAAGACATCGGTCCGGTAATACCGATGGCTGCAGTTGATTCCACAAAGAAGTTCGCGGAAGAGTCTTATATTAGCTATAGATTTATTCTAACTTTGCAACTATTGCAATCCCTTTACTAATTATAATGTTGGTTTTTGTTTGTCCGGTTGAAGTGCAAAGTGGTTTCCAATAGACTTGTTTACTATTGCTGGCGCCGTCTGGAATTTAGATTTAAAGAGCAATCAATACTATGTTGTCCTTGTTTATATTTATAAGTCGTAATTGTATTTACTGGTGTTCCCGTGAAGATCGAAACTCGATCTTAGTGAAACTATTTTGCAATTAAAAACTATCATATTATGGCATGTTATATCATCGTAACTAAGGTAAACTATTTATGTATAATTTTCAACACTTGCAAAAGATATAGAAACTCAATTATTACGTGTGTCTTATATCATCATCAACATGTCAAATGCATGGTAGTGTGTGTAACGTTTTATTTATTATATTAAAGTACTTTATAAACATTATTAAACTACTAGACCGTCACTGGAAGCTTTATAATGAGAAGGCGACTCCATTTCCGTCGAATTTGACTTAATTTGACTAAATTTAACTAAATTTGACTACTTTAATTTGATAAACTTCCGGTCCAGTGGCGACACCTGCAGATCGCGCGCCATTTTTAGTTTGCCTTAAGCAACCAGCGCTGATTTTGAATCATTGGCGTTTCGTTCACCGTCGAAGCAACTTATACGCACAAGGCCTTGCTTTGTCGTTGTTCTACAAGTGGAAATACTCGCTCCAGCAGTACAAATATACAAGAAAATTGGAAC
>LUGF01012854.1:141542-155224 GCA_001625245.1 Calycopis cecrops
GAGTAACAAACATCTTTACAAACTTTCGCATTTTTAATATTAGTAGGATATTCCGTTGTCTAGTACCCGTAACACAAGTCCTTACGGTACTTAGCACGGGGCTAGGCTAACGTGGTGTGTAAAGTCCACAGATATTTATTAAAAAAAAATAATGTTAATTTTAGTAACAAATATTAGTAAAAGGTAGCGCCATGCTGCTTTGCAGATGAATTGGGCCTGCGTGACCGGGGTCGGGAGTCGCTGGATGCAGGTGGCTCGTGATCGTGATCTTTGGCGCTCTTTGGGGAGGCATATGTGATATGTCTAACAGTGGACGTCGTGGACGTGGATGATGATGATGATAACCAGGGTGGAACTCCCCGCTAACATGAGACCGGCGTAAAGTGACAGCTATGCTGTCGCGATTTGTTCGTGTGAGTTTCCGGTGGCACATTGAGGAGGAAGGAGTTGAAGCAGGGCAACCTATCTGGCATTGCTTTGGTTGTGTGGATGTTTATAGGCGTCGATAGTCATTGAAATACTTCCATGGCTCTTCCCCCCCCCCACATGGAATAAATTAAATTGTACTATTGGTGTTTTAGACAATCGTAGATAACAGAACCCTGGGCCATATCCATTGTTTGTCAGTCAGCCAGCGGACTAGTTTTCATTGCAAATGGGCCGAAGGCGCATCTGAATGTGAATGAGTAGCTTCCTATTGGCTTTCATTGGCATCAGCATAATAAGAGGATTTGCCGATGCGTTGCTTCTTGTATAGATACAGTCCACTCGCTACGCGACAGTGTAACTAGTCGTCAACTCAAAACGTAAGCTTGGTTCACTATCCCGGTCGTGCCGGCACGCTGTAGCGCGCACTGTATCACTGCAGTTGACAAAAACACAGACATGAAAATCTCAAATGTGTATAGCTTCTGTTTACGCCACATTAAGCTTTTTGTTCCCTTTAAATACCACACAAAAAACGAACCCTTCGTACGCGACTCGCACCTGTACCACTTTTTAATCACAATAACTCAGCGTTGAAGGGTTAAGTTTCCGCGTAACGCTTCGCAGCACTGTAAGGCTTCTGTGGCCCACTGATTAAACCCGTTTGTGCATGGGTATCGAAGATTTTAGTGCATCTGGATGTACACCGGATAACCACATTAGCACCGAAATATTGAGAGTACAAAATATCTTTAAACAATATGATTAATACTGGTCACAGACTTAGGAGAACAAATAGTAGATGAACCAGTAATGTCCTTCAATGTAGGCCAAGTTCGAGAAAAGAAAGTATTTATCGATCGATCAGGAGAATCTAGTCAGGAGGAACGCGAGTATCTACAGAAAATTAATTAGTCATCCTTGCTTCATGAAAAGCCATGTACAGCAGCTAATAAAAGCTAAAAAGTGCGTGACTACACAACTGAAGTAAAACATAATTATTGATTTCATAAACACAAATTCAATATCCTAGTTACAATGACATAGCATGTCATATGATCTTTATTTTTTAAATACAAAAAAGTTTTACTTAGATCAAGTTTGATGATAACTTCCATTGGCCTCGCTCGCCAGATGTGTGATTTTTGTAACGCTCTCGCCAGCCTACTTCCCACGTCAAGCACGCGTATAGAAGTTTTACTACAAAAACAATTTAAATCTCTTACACTATCGAAGGTATCTTATTGATTTAAAACTGATCTGAATGAAATAGGATAAAGCATATTTTTTTTTTCTTTTTTTTTCTTTTTTTAGGTTGACTCTACGCTAACAGGCTGAAGGCCCAGTGCAGCTTCATCTGTATGAGAGGCGAGTGCCCTAAGGTAGCTCGAGCCTCTCGGAGGCAAATCGGATTATTAAGATTAATAGGTTATGCTATTATTATATTGGCCAGAAGGACAGCGGGTGTCCTCCTTTCCCCACCTCTGAAGGAGGGGAGCAGCTTACGCGCGGCAGATAAAGCAAATGAGATGTTAAGATTGCTCGCGATAGTCTGTTATCCCTGTATAAGGCTAAGACGAATTACTTCACAGATTCAGCGCAGGTTGCGTCAATTCGTTTCGAATCACGTTCACTGTGGAACTGTATACACGGTATGGTAATAGCAGCTGGCTCGGCGTCCTTTGCTAGATAAGTATCGTTTAACGGTAGAGCTGTTTATGTTGTGGTTATTGCATAACCGCCGGTTCTTGTATAATCCGTATAATTATGGAGGTAAGTAATATACATGGATCAAATGTAATCTATGTAATACAATTATAGTTTACGTTTAAAATTGGAGCTGGTTTGCATTTGTACATAAGATAAACTAATGTTAAATTGAAAAATATGAAATCCTATTGCCTTAAATGGTACCTGTTGGTATGGTATAGGGGGCAAAAGAGTAGTCATTTTCATGACTAACGACGCCCACAGACATCCGCATAGACGCCATACAGATGCGTTGCCCTTCTCTCTCTTCCCGCCTCCATGGGCCACCGGCTAGTTACACACCGCACGAAACGCGACAGCACAGCTGTCACTTTACGCCAGTTTTGTGTAAGCGAGAAGTGCCTCCCCGGTCGTGCCGGCCCAATTCAGCTGCATGCAAGCATACAGTGTGGCACTACCTCAGTTAAAGTTGCAGTAGTTAAAATTTAAAAATGTACCTACTCAGAGTCTTGTTTGGGATAAAAATGCTGAAATATTTTCTTAGTAAGTATTGTTTGTCTGTCGATGAGGTTAGTTAACCTAATTGCCATGGAATCGATTTTGATGCCGTCTTTAGATACTTACTAATATAAATATAAACTACTTATAAATGTAGTTTTTACCATTTTTAGGTACGTGTGTGAGTTTTTTAGTAAATAATAATTTTTTAAACGCTATGTTTGTGGATGCGATAAAGTAAACATGTTTCTCCTTCATTTTCTTTTATAAAGGAGACACAAAATGCTAGTTCTATCATACATAATGTAGCATATTAATTAATTTCAATTAGTGAGTTATAACTCACCTTTATAAAGGATGCGTGAAGATGTTGTATTTCTTTCATTTCTTTCATAAATATTAAGACATAATTCATGTCTCTTTCAAGGTGAATCGGATCCTATATTACTCATACCATCGTGTACACTCAATATAAGTTTACCCGAAGGATTTATATTGGCAACAGTAACATAAATTCAATGTCACGGATGCTGTGAAATGTTAGATACATTTATCGCGAGATCTTTTCTCCGGAGTCTGGATAGGATATATTGGATAATGCGACAGCTGAGCAGGAGACGGGCGAGTGGACCAATAGATCGACAATAGTAGGATATTGGTCTAGATCTTAATCGCCTTGTAACGTGTCTTGTGCTGTGATGGATGACCTGAGCTTGCATTAGAATTTTATTTATGTTAGTCGGTGCAAGATGAATGGTTCCGTTAGTAGTGGCATTGCAGGTGGATTGGGACGATGCTATCGCGTTTAGTACGGAATTCGTTCCCGGTGGCCCATCAAAGTAGAGAAGTGAAGGCGAGACATGAGCAAAGCAATTGTGAGGATGTATTTGGGACGTGCTCAAGTCAAAGTCATTCATTCATTGATGTTAGAAACATTTCATTAATATTAGAAACATTTCATTAATGTTAGAAACATTTCATTAATGTTAGAAACGTTTCATTAATGTTAGAAACATTTCATTAATGTTAGAAATATTTCATTAATGTTAGAAACGTTTCATTAGTGTTAGAAACATTTCAAACATTTCATTAATGTTAGAAATATTTCAGTAAAATTAGAAACGTTTCATTAGTATTAGAAACATTTCATTGGTGTTGTGCTAAACAAAATATCTATTTGCGTAGATGCTATGATGGTAATGATCATGATGATGAAACTTTTACAGAAGCACAAATTATTTAGGACACTTAACCTTAAATAATTTCTGCTTCTGTAAAAGTTTGTTTAGACATTTATAGCTCGTCTGAAAACATCCAGACCATCCGAAAGTTCGCTTTACAAATATTTTTATATTTTGTTACAGCAAAAAGCCTTTGAGTACACGTTTTCTTTTTATAAACAGACAGGAGTGGGGACATCCCCTGTTGTTCTGTAGGGAGACAGGGTGGACAGTTGTCAGACGGTGTAGAGTAAACACATGTACCATTTCATCAGTTGAATACGAGTAATAAGAAGTTGTAGTTTTCCTGAGCATTCATAAGAAGCCTATGCTTAGTTAAAACTAACAATGACGTAATATGTTGTGGTTACTTTCCTTGTAAGTGTCACATATAATATTTTATGGTGAGCTTTTACTGAGAAAATGACGCCAATCATTTTGCGTAAAATACATCCCAATGGATCCAATTGTTTTTAGACGTAAAATGTTTTTTTTAAATAGTACCTATAAGTGGGCAAACGAGCAGTCGGAGGCATTTTCATGACTGCTGACGCCCATTGATTTCCGCATAGAGGTTATACAGATTCGTTGCCCTCCTTCCTCTTCATCCCTTCTTGGGCCACCGGCTACTTAAACACCGCACCGCTATCACTAGGCCGGTATGGTGTAAGCGAGGTCATTCTGCATGGCGCAAAGAAACCATTTTTTTTTTTAAGATTTACAACTTTTTTTACATTAACAAGATTGTATTATATGTCTGTACCAAATTTCATGCATGAAAGAATAACAAACTTTCGCATTTCTAATATTAGTACGGTTTTAGCACCATCATTCCTTTTAAATGTCTTTGAATACTAAAGCAATTCGTACATTGAATAACAGATTCGACTCTCTGATGACTTAATGTCACTTTCGTCTGGACTCAAGTGGTTAATACTCTTCCGCTATTCATCCATGACCAGTGGAAGTGATATTGGCAAATAAGTGCCAATTGTATTTTGATGTTGAGTTGATTATTATTGTATGAAAACGTTAACAATACATAATATTATGTATTTAAATATCAATTTCAAACTTGGAACCTTTTCCGTAAAAATTGAAACGAATGCTTTATGATCACTTTGTTGTGCCATCTGTCGGTCCCGCTCTCTCTTTACGTATACCTAGGTAACCTATAATGTAATAGGATATAGGTAATGTAAATTGTCCAAAGAACTGTAGTAACTTATTTTGGAAATATGGATACGTTTAGAAATGGACGCCTGTTGATCAGAATCATAACGTTGAAAGAAAGAAAGAAAGAAAAGCTAAGAGGTAGTGCACCACACTGCATGCTTGCATGCAGTCGAATTGGGCCGGCACGACCGGGGAGGTACCTTTCGTTTACACGAGACTGGCGTCAAGTGACAGCTGTGCTGTCGCGTTTCGTGCGGTGTGTAAGTAGCCGGTGGCGCATGGAGGTGGGAGGAGAAAGGAGGGCAGCGCATCTGTATAGCCTCTATGCGGATGTTTGTGGGCGTCGGCGTCTCCTATATCATAAAAAAAAATGCATTTATTTGAGCACAACACAAAAGACACAATAATTTGGAGACTAAACAATAAAATAAGCATAGTGAGCCTTTAGGCTGCTCCAAAATGGTTGACGTTCGGCATACCCAATGCATGTCACCTAACACCGGTTTTCAACCTCACCAGTCGGCATCTTTGGCTTGTCGTGTCTACCAAACAGTATACAACAATAACAGTAACCAAACGTTGATGGTGATGATGTTTGAATGGTAGTTCCACGCTGCATTGCAGCCGAGTTCGACACCGAGGAGGTACTTCTAGCTTAGACGATATAGGCATACATTGGCAAGGTAGGAGGCCGGCTCATCATCGTCTATGCGGATGTCTATGGTTGTCGGTATCCATGAAAGTAGCTACTACCATTTTCACCCATATATTAAAAGAATGGTAAAAAATCTCAGTTTTAATGTTTAAAAATTATAAATAACATACTCAAGCATATCATTCTCCTCACGCGTATTCATATTTCATGCGTTTGAAATGACTCATTCACAAGTATAACACGAACAAAGCGTCAAATAATATTAATGCCGGTCTGTACGAATGCAATCGCGGGTATAAATATTTTCACATACGCACAGCCCATTGATGCTTTAGAATTATTTTAGGAACTCCACTCTGCATTCATTATATCTTTTAGTACTAAGGGTCAATTCACACCAAAAGCGCGGCGAAGCGAAGCGACGCGTCCGGTAGGGAAGGCGCGCGGATTCGCGCGAAGGCTCGAGGATTCGCTGGAATGCTCGAGGATTCGCTGGAATGCTCGAGGATTCGCTGGAATGCTCGAGAAGTCGCGGGCCTCCGCGAGCCTTGGTATTGTATAAGCAGTCGTACATTTGCACCAAATAAATAAGCTTTTCTTCATTCATTTCTAACATTTAATTGTTTGTGTGTTGTAAACACTGTATTAATTACCTACACTGCAAGGAATGAATGCAATGCTCGGACGCAACAGACGCCAGCGGGGAGCGGGCGCGACGGGCGAGATACTTCCAGCGACCGCTCGCGACTGCGCGAGCATTCCCGAGAATTCCCGCGAAGTCGCACGGCTCCGATTATGGAATTCCAGCGAAGTCTCGCGCATTCGAGCGACTTCGCGCGAGTCCGCGCGTCTCGTTCGAGTTTCTTATGCGATAATAAGTATTATAATAATTGTTATAAAGTTGAAATTCATATGACACATAAACTGCGCTCCGTTTCGCTGCGCTTCGCCGCGCTTTTGGTGTGAATTGACCCTTATAGCGTGCACTTGTCTGGTAGGCATTTAAAGGAACGGTAAGAGTATGTGGTTCATCTATATATATAAAACTCAAACGTGACATAGCCATCTACAACGCACAGCCCAAATCACTGTACCGATCAAGCTGAAATTTGGCATCCAGGTAGATGTTACGACGTAGGCATCCGCTATGAAAGGATTTTTAGAAATTCAACCCCTAAGGGGGTGAAACAGAGTGTTGAAGTTTATATGGATTTCTTAGAAAATTAACGCGGGTGAAACCGCGGGGCACAGCTAGTTAAATGAATATAACTATAGATTACTTAATAGTTAGTAGAACTGTCCGAGCACTGTCCTATCCTTTTGTGTCGAAGTTCTCACAGATGTTGACGTTCACAAATCGCAAGAAATAACATTCGAGTATTTTTTATCACTTCCTTTTGCCGCTGGCCCGGTTCATAACCACACTGGCATGGAGTAGCCTTTGGCTTTCGTCAATGTACATAGCTACTGTTTATTAAATTGGGGTTCTCGGCCTTATAGTGTGCAAATCTTTGCAATTTTATTTTTTACGCGTCCAAGGTACCTACAACATAATGATACGTTTCATAACAAAGGTTAATATTCTTGGAACGTAGTTACAATTTGACCTCAAACTATCCTTTGGTGTCTTAAATACAGGTTGTTAGCATGTTTTTTACTATACAACTTCTATATCGTCAGTATACCTTACAAATTAGACACAATATTTCATGCACATGATTTTTAGCAAATAGTAATAGTAATATTTATAAATCCAAGTTGTAACAATTTGTTTGTTTATAACATTTGTAAAATGCACATAACAATTGCATATTTTTGCGTGATGGATTTTCTAGTAATTTCTGATGTAAGTATTTTACGTACTATTACCATTTCTCGCTAATTTCAACATGTAGTGCGTCGTACTACACTATCAGCTACTTCTATTGTTTAATATTAACCACGAATGAGTCATCATCACTAAAACTGGACAGTTAGTGTAAAGCGGACTGTTATTATGATAGAGTTCTGTAAACAACGGTCTTAGCTGTATGTACAAAATGTGGAACTCCAGACATAAATAGGCTTATCTTGAAATGAAAATCGAGATTGAAAATCCTATTCCGTTTGATAGTAACTTGTATTATACGGAATAGGATTTTCTGTATTATTATTAAGAATGAAAGTAAATAAAAACCTACATTTTAGGGATAGTGATTACTTCTTCTATCTCTTCCATTCTACTTATTTTACAAACGCTGGCTGAACCCTGCGAGATATTTAAAAATAATGTAAGTAGGTACTACAATATTGTACATTTTAAAAAGAACTACATAACTGTTCGCCATGTGAAAGTTATTAATCACCCGTGTGAAGAAATTGAAGGGTAGAAGTAGTACAATAATAAAGAAATCTATATATCATGTATAATATAATACCTACATTATCTCGTAATAGACAATCATGAGATAGTCCTATTTGCTGATCATAGGTCATTTATTATTTAACATAAACGAGAATTGATTAATTGCAATGAGGTAAATAGGTCCATTGAATTAGTGTTAATAATTTATTACTGAATAGTAAGAAGACAAAATGTATTATATTTATATCAACATTGAATTAGTGTTAATAATTTATTACTGAATAGTAAGAAGACAAAATGTATTATATTTACTATACTTAATGTCAGACAGGCTCCAAGCAATGTACCTACTATTAAATGGCGAAACTCTGGATCTAGTGGACTCTAAATTTTTTCTAGGAATAACACTAGATTCTAAACTACAGTGGGGTCCCTATATCATCAAGCTTTCGAATGGGGTTAGTTGTTCAGCAATCGCAGTTAGAAAAATTAGACAAATCTCAACATACTGCTAAATTAGTTTATTTTAGTTCCTTTCATTGTATTATGTCTTGCGGCCATTGTTTACCAACTAGCCTCTACTATATCACTTTGAAATAAATTTAAGGACATGCGCATACTGACTGTTTACTCTCAATACATTTTGGATAATGTAAATTAGTGAATTAAGTACTAAAAAAGATAATCATAATAGGAATACGAGAAACAGACATAATTCGATAGGCTATTTCATAGACTTAGTAAAGTAAAGAATTCCTTTCGGTGCCATTGCATACGCCTCTAAAATCTACAATAGGATCCCAGAAATGACAGATACCACATCTTGGGATTAGTACCTTCCCTTCAGGCTGTTTCTGTACCATAATTATTGTAAATTCATAAATTGTATATCATTTACGTATCATTTACAATATGAAAATGTATTAGTATTTTTATATTTTTACTTTTATATTTCAACACATCATGAGGCCCGCTGAGTTTTTTTCGCAGGTTCTTCTCAGGACAGAGCTAGGGTTGAACCGGTGGTAGATGTAATTGTTGACGTTCAAAAAGTAATTTCTGTAATTGTATTTTGAATAAAAGCTTTTTAATTTCAATAAAGACAAGTTTGATGTTAGTCATAAGGCTTAATGCGGTCGTAAGAATGCTATTTTTACATGCATAAATAACTAGATAACTAAAATGAATAAACAACATCGCAAAGGTCAACCGAACATGTCGTGACCTTGACTGATTTTGATCTCATTGTTTAGTTCTGTCATCTTTTGATGTCGCAGGAAAGAGAACGCCATCATATACTAGCATCAGAGATACCTCGCATCATTGACTAAAAAAAATCCCTCAATCTAAATTAGCATGACATTATTCATTGATGCGTATAATCTTGAAAGTATTGAATATTAATTACCACCAAGATTTTTTTTTATAGTATAAGGAGGCAGGAGTCATGACAACCGACACCCATAGACATTCGTATAGAGGCAATACAGATCCGCTGCCCCCTTCCTCCTCCTCCCTCCATGGGCCACCGGCTACTTACACACCGCACTACACGCACACAACAGCACAACTGTCACTTTATGCCGGCTTCGTGCAAGCGAGAATAACATTCAAAACACGTCAAAATCCTTAAGAAACAGTCAACGAACAAATAATTAACATTGAAATAATGCGCCACTTTAATTAGCCTCGTCAATGCAATAAAACGGAGGTGCTTTGCCCTGCGGACACCTCGGGCCGAGTCAAGGACGGCGGCGTCACGTTGATGATAACGTCGCGTGCAAATATTATTGGCCAGGACGTTTCAGTTAAACAACCGACGGCTCGTTGTTTCCTCTGATACGAGCATCACAAAGATATACGTAAATAGTGCTAGATTATGTACTGTAATGCCGCCTTCTGTTCTGGCGTAGCTCCTCTTTACGGCGATTACTGACCTAGCTATACTAGTGTGTACCATCTGGGTGAATAATGAAACTTGGATAAACTTATTTAAACATATTCCTTTATTTTATCGTGTAGTACGAATACATTTTTGATTATATAAGATATAACCCTAGCTAAGATTCAAATCACTTCCATATCATTTCGCTATAAAAGATATTCTCATCTAGAATAATTTTTATACTGTCAAAGAAGAAAATTCTTGTTCGTTCGTTCTTACACTCAAATTCAAATTATTTTTTTTATTAAAAACATTTCAAGCACGGAGTTTCCACTCATTACAAGCATGGAGTTTCCACTCACTACAGTACACACTACAATTCTAGTCCTATTAGCCGCAAGGGAGGCGAGTACTACATTTTCTGCCTTAAAGTAAACATGCGGGAAGTTGTAGTACGTTCCTAATGCGTTGAACATACTATTTTTTATCAATGAAACTTATCTTAATTTCAGTCGTAAGGCGTGCATGATAATATGCACACTGCACAGATACTAAAATTATGCTAAAGATACCAAAGGCAAAGTACTACAACTATCTCCATGTTTTATATGATTATAAGGAGTTCGGTACGTTAATTTGTAAAACTTAATTTTGTAGCGCAAGAACAAAGAAACGTTGTGAGGAAAAATGTTCGTTTTTATTCTAGCGCATCTAATTGTGTGAGTTTTGCAGTTCACCGCGGTTGCACTTTGAACTTTGGCATTTGATTTTTACATACCAATGGATGCAAAAATCAGAAATTTACACCCTAACAAAGGTTATGGTGTATAGTTATGAAGACTACCCTATCGCTGCTAAAGCTTAATATAATTGCATTTGGCACTTAATTTAATAACCCTCGACGCAAGGGATGTTACGGTTGGATGCTGCGTTTGAAGATCAGAGCAACCGAGTCGAACATCGGTACTCTTACTAATTGAAGCGGGATGCAGGGGATTTTTTTAGTATATATTTATACTTTGTTAGTCATCCAGTGACAACACAATGTTTGTGTGCTACTGAATGTTATCGGGCTTGCGTCAGTTCCCGCTGGCGATATCGCAACTTCCGTCAATTTTCATTATTTTATATAAATTTATTGAATTGAATTTTCTTTGTCCACAGGATCAATATGATAACTTAGCCGCCCACACCCACAAAGGAATCGAGTTCTTAGACAAATACGGCAACTTCGTGAAGGAACGGTGCGCTATTGAATTGGAATACGCAGGAAAACTAAGGTAAATTGATATTATACATATAATAAGGTTTGTGCGGCAGTGAGGGGAGGTACCTCTTGGGACGACACAGCCACAAAGTGACAGCTATGCAGCTGTTGCGATTCGTACAATTTGTGTGTTACTATGCGCATGTCTATGGTAGGTAGTGATGCGACTCGAGTAGGAATTTGCGACTCGAGTAAGATTGTTCTCTCACTCGAGTTATACTCGAGTGAAAAAGTCACTCGAGTAAAAATGTCACTCGAGTGTTGAGTTCACTCGGCGACTCGAGTGTACTCGGCGACCCGAGTGTACTCGGCGCGACGAGTTCCTTCGAGTGAACTCGGTTAACTTGGTGCGCCGAGTTCACTCGGTAACTCGAGTGCAAGTTCACTGGAGTAGGATTTTTTTTCACTCGAGTATAAGTTTTACTAACTGACTCCAGTGACTCGAGTAAAAACATGACTCGAGTCGCATCACTAGTCTATGGGCGTTAGTAATCACAAGACCGGGTACTGGGTTTGGGTCTGGTAGACTATAAAGTTATATCGCAGTTTTGGTCCTGGACTTCCACAGCAGAGACAAATGTAGAGACAATGTCCGCTCGGATGAGCGACTGACATAAGTAGTTAAGTGGATCCGTCTCCGTCCAACTGTGGACGGAGCTGTAGAAAGTTCGACGTAATCATCATCTGTCCCGCACTACTGAACAGACATCTCCCTTTTTAGGGTTCCGTACCGTAAAGGGTAAATACGGGACCCTGTTACTACTACTCCTGTCTTATTCATGAACCGTGGTGGAGAGTAAAAAAAATCACATATGATGTCTTTTTGTTGTGGCAACAAATACTAATTATGTCGCTAAAAAAAACTGTTACAAACTTATATGTGTAATTCGTTTCATATGTGTCCAGGCGTCATCGTCAAATATTATACGTTCTATCTTATAGTACCATTCATACGGGACCCACAACTAAATGCAGATGCGTTGCCCTACCATTCCCTCCCAATGCGCTAAGGTTTCAAAAACCTCACGAAACGCAATAGCAATTGTTTATGTGTTGTCTATGTTTAGTCACAGACTGTATACTGAATACTCATAACATAGATTATGTCTAAGAGAGAGAGGGATGTTTGATATTACGATAGTGGCTTAGTGACAGCTACAAGCATATCACAGAAGAAGGTAGCTGCGGATTACCAGTAAAGATGCACTTAGGCATCAGCTGTCAACTCTGATCTGTCAGACTTGTCCTACTTCCACTTGGCATAATATGTATATGTAACAGCAATATCATCAGTTAAGGCGGTATCATGGTAGCGACACTCGAGAGGTACCGTCCTTGTAGTGCCGGCCCGACTCGTCAGTACATCAGCAATGCTCGCTCTTACTGTATCCTTACGAACATGAACATGAAACATTGGCATATTTTAAATGTAAATTAAAATCCCTCTTGCTTAATCTACAAACTCGTATTTCATAAGTAAAAGCAGATGCAATGGTTTCCTTATTCCTTGGCAGTGTGGCTTAACGTAATAAATTCAGCCTCGTGGCTGGACTGTATGGTGAATCATCTACATCCATTCATGCGGTGAAATCCTATCCTTCGAATACGAAGTAATAATAATATATACGAATATGAAAGTATACTTTTATTCTGGTGTTGTGTATTATTGACACATCCCACTAATATTATAAATGCGAAAGTTTGTATGTATGTTTGTTTGTTTGTTACTCCTTCACGCACACTCATGAAATTGACCACACACATAGATAGTAACTTGGATTAACACAGGACAGTTTTTATCCCGAAAAAATGTTCCTATGGGATGCCATGGGATGATTTTATATTTTCCACTAGATCGAAATTTACGCGGGTGAAACCGCGGGGCGCAGCTAGTTTAACAATATTTGTAGACTTGTGGTATTACGTATAACTCGAATATCCTGTTTATTGTTAGATGCATTTAGTAAAATGTTTTGTATTTTTGCCCATCGTGATATTAATGTTGAACTTTATGTTAGTTGATAATTTTGATTAAGACGTCCCTATTTCCCTTCCCATTCTCAACTACCTGGCCACCAAATAATGGTTGCCTAGTAGATATCGCTCTGTAGCGATAAGGCCGCCACATTGTGCTGTCCATTAGTTATAGTTTTCATGTGCAAATATTTGTATTGGTTTGTGTGTACAATAAAGTTTTATTTATTATTATTATTACCTGGATGTCACAGAATAACCGCGTTGAAAATATTTATGTGATAGTAAGAGGTAGTGTCACGCTGCGCGCGGTTGCACGCGAGTTGGGCCACCGGCGTAGAGTTAGGGTCAATTCACACCGAGACGCGACGCGACGTGACACGGCTTTGATTTCGCGCTGCGCAGCGCGAAATCAAGAGCGTGAGAGCGCGAGATGCCTCGCGGCGCCGCGAGACGCATCTTTCAATCGTATCATCAACAACGCCGCGCGGCGCAGCGGAACGTGTCTACTCGCCGCGGTTGTGCTG
>LUGF01012854.1:156342-167697 GCA_001625245.1 Calycopis cecrops
GTGTACAATAAAGTTTTATTTATTATTATTATTACCTGGATGTCACAGAATAACCGCGTTGAGAATATTTATGTGATAGTAAGAGGTTGTGTCACGCTGCGCGCGGTTGCACGAGAGTTGGGCCACCGGCGTAGAGTTACAGTTGTGCTGTCGCGTTTACGCGCGTACTTAAACACCGCACTGGTGTTTAAGTATACGGAGTCCCTTGGAGGAGGGAGGAGGAAGGAGTGCACTGTGCAACGCATCTGTAATGCTATGCGATACGTCTTTGGGAGACGGTAGATTTAAAAATGCTTCCGACTGCTCGTTTGCCTCCCTGTTGCATAAAAAAATCCTAACTTTTAAGCTGAGTGACAACCCATTCCAGTGTGACGTTGCATTACTGTGTTTGTTTACCAGTTGCAGTTCTTTGTTTACTAACTTCATTTTAAAATGTATCGTGTAGTGTGGTGCAGTGTTGTGTATTTGTAAATAATGTGTAACTTTGCACTCAATAAAGATATATTTCTATTTAGAGAGCCAATACGCTCTTCATCTTTTATCTTTGACCATTTCATAGTTGTGTTTTTTAGTCTTTTTTATCGTAAAATAACATGACTTATCTGAATTAATCTTATCTTAAGAGCGGAAGTTGTAGAATTCTTGATCCGGTCTATGAGTCAAAATCAACAGTTATTTTTTAACAGGTTTTTGAATATTTCAGTCTCGTCTGTTGTAACTTGTATACGGGTATAAGTATTAAGTTTTAGTAAGAGCAGGTACCCTTTAAAAGTTTCAATAAGAGCAGTAATTAGGGCGAGTAAAGCGAGCCTCTATCCTACAACCGGTAAATGGGTACATTTTGTGGTACGTTTAACGGGAAAGCTCTCTACCTTTTGGTTTGAAAATTTAATATGATAATTTAATTATATTATGTCTAGATGTGGTATAATACCATTCTTCTTATAGAGGATACGTATGGACTTACAGAGAATAAGACATTTTTATATCATAATTTTTTTACCTACTTATGTATTTTTTACATGGTTTTTTTTTTTATTTTTTATTTTTTTTTATACCTACTTAAACAAAAAAGTCTTCTCGCGATGCTTATGCATGCATATGCACTTTTTCCTAAGATATAATTTTACATTTCAGATATATATTTTTTTCTTTCTATTGGGCTGGTTAGTTTTTAAAAATTTTAATTCTTTGAGATGAAAAGGAGGCTAAAGGGCGGTTCTTATTTTTTTCCTACATACACACGTGACCTAGGCCAGGTTAACCTTGTGAGATATTAAAACAAAGGCGAGGCTTCTGAGCCGTGAGACCTCACGGATTAGTTCGGATCATCGGATCACTGGTGACATTGGCTTACTACACCCAGTGTCAGTTTATTCTATATTGCTTTAGGCCGGTTTGATAGGTTTTATTTATTATATTTTTTTGTTTTTTTTCTCGCGGGGAAATGTATTTACGTACTGCCACCGGGCCGAGGGTCGGTTTGATATGTTGCTATCTTCTGATTAAGTTCGATGCGGGTCTAGACAGATTTAGCTTTTCCCTTTGGGCTCCCTGCGATAATATCGAAGGGCCTAAGTGCGGTTGCCGCTGTCGATCCTGGCGACACGAGTAGTTTCGGTAGGTTTTACCACTCGTTTGGCCAGCCCGTAAAAAAAGCTTCATATGAACTTAAGTGGCAAATACACATTACGATTTCACAGGCTTTGATTGGGAAGTCTTTGATAGGAAAGTGTTTAGGTAATGAGATATGTGACAAGTAACTAACTAGTTAACTAGTAAATACTAAATAGTGTCTAACCAATTTAACCTGTAGCTTCCAGTTAATCTCTTTCAATAAACGCTAGGAAAGATTGTGGCGCTGTCTGGGGAAGGTTTATGTCCAGTAGTGGGCAAAGGACTAGTCAGTTAAAGTACCTAAAGTATAACTTGTATAAGGGCTTTCACATGAATACGCTCCACTAGCTGGCAGTCCTAGGCACCAAACATGTCGGTCCAAGTCCCCCTCTTCCCCCCTCTGCGGGCTTACTTACACATTTGGTAAGAGGTAGTGCCACACTGCATGCTTGCATGCAGTCGAATTGGGCCGGCACGACCAGGGAGGTACCTCTCGCTTACACGAGACTGGCGTAAAGTGACAGCTGTGTGTTGTCGCGTTTCGTGCGGTGTGTAAGTAGCCGGTGGCCCATGGAGGTGGGAGGCGAAAGGAGGGCAGCGCATCTGTATAGCCTCTATGCGGATGTTTGTGGGCGTCGGTAGTCATGAAAAAGGCTGCGGCTGCTCGTTTGCCCTCCTATATCGTAAAAAAAAAACATCGCACAAAACGCGAAATCAGAGATGTCACTTTATGCCGGTATCGTGTCAGCGAGAGGTACCTCCCCGGCCGGCCCAATTCGGCTACATGCATGCATGCAGAGTGGCACTACCTCTTACTGTCTAATTTAATATCACTTGTGTTTGTGATAAAAAAATATGTACGTATACATACATACATTCATAAATACATACACTAAAATAACTATATTAATGACGAAATTTTTGAGCATGTAAATGCTCTACTTTATGATTTATACTTGATTGACTTTCGTCGCAGTTTCTGAAAACACCTCGTTATGAAATATCTACCGTATAGTGAAATTTCATTAAGTTGTATACTATACGTAACTGTATAATTAAGTATATGCACTTTCACTCGCCATTACTTTTATTTATTACAATTTAATATTTTATTTTATTATGTGCTTTATTACGATATAACAAGCTGTTCTCAAGAACGAATGTTTCGTTTTATAACTCTCGTGTTTGTTAGATAATTTTAACAAACCGCTTTTCAATGTTAACGCTCTTATGAGCATTTGTTAAACTTTGCCAATTAAATTTGAATAATTCGAAAATTGTGACGACAGATCTCTTCCAAAATAACTTTACTTTAATGAATTTTGTCACGGTTTATTTAATGTCTTAATAAGCCCGACTTTCTCTTCTTTCGATAGTTCCGTCTTCCGAAAGGTCGTTCTGTCCTTTACTGTTACCAGTACACCATCTTGGTGTCTTCTCTTGACTGCTCTCTCTCTCTCTTAAGGCTACTTCTTATCTAGTGCCATCTTCGTCAAGATCGCAGTGAACTGAAACAAAACAAATATATTTTTTAACTACCCGATCCGCCAGCTTTTGTCTTGTCATTGTTGGAAATAATATGTTGTCATGGTAACGTGTTGTGTGGCTGAATTATCAATCCGTTATTTTGCCCTACAATAGTGTACTTTTTAAATTTTCGTTATTAGCCTAAATTTTATTTTAAACATAACATTCAGTATTTACCTAATGTTGTATGTAGATCTTCGTAGTTTAAAACTAGATCCCCTACCCGGACTTGACTTTTTAACATAATTTCTGTTACAAAATTAATTAACAGATTGCTCAATTTAAATATCAAGTCTGTTCTGTAACGTTATTATTTGTTCTCAACAAGTAATGTGTAGTAACCAGTTTTAATAACTTTCTTTTCAAACCTTTTCCCCGCATGTTCGTTATCCAACTCCTACAATTATCACTTTTAAGTAAATTTCTCTTTCTCCGTCGATTATTTATCGATTATAGTAATGAAGCTTAAAAGCTTTATACTTGATTTTTATAACGAGATAATTACGAGGCCTGGGTGGTACCTGTATAATATAAATTTGTTGCTCTTTGTAATGTGCATGATATACGAAGATAATTTTTAAAAGATGCCGTACTATATTCGGCCGATTTGGAAGGCATGACTTGCGTTGTACCTTCACTCAATTAATACCACCGTAAAGTGTATGTAGTACCACGTTTCGTGCGGTTTGGGAGCTTCCGTTGCCCCATTGGAAGAGAGAAGGCAACGAGTCTAGTTGCCTTTCCTTTTATGCTGAAGTCTAGTAATATGTGTCGGTAGTCAAAAGGCTTTCTATTGCCTGGTTATACTAAAAAAAGCTGCCATGTAGTTTCCCCTACCAATAAATCTTGCAGTTACATGCGTACAAAGTGTTAACTACGTGTTTTCCTCTGGTGACAAATCGTAACCAGGTTAAGCGTGTCAACAGGTTTTTTTATTATTCAATTGTGTTCTTTTACAAGTTGTTATGTTGCAATCATGGTTATTTTGTATAACCTATCCTGTTTATCACTACATAGTCGCTTAAACAAAGTCGTTTTCCGCCGTCTGTATATATGCTTAGATCTGTAAAATTACGCAACAGATTTTGATGGGGTTTTTTTAATAGATAGAGTGATTCAAGAGGAAGGTTTATCTATACATTAACACGTGAAGCAAAAACTTTAGGAACAATTTTACGATAATTGCGCGGATGGAGGAGTATGAAATTTGGCATACTTACAGTTTACATATAAGAGAAGTTCAGAACGCTAATAGATTTTAATAATAATGTTTATAAAGTACTTTAATTTAATAAATAAGACTTTACACACACTAGCATGCATTTTACACATTGATATATAAGATACACATAATTATTGATGAAGTTTCTATGTGTCTTTTGCAAGTGTTGAAAACTCTACATAAATTGTTTACCTTAGTTAAGTACAATGTCATAACATATCATATGATATTTAGTTTTTAATTACAAAAAAAAATCACTTAGATCGAATATCGATCTTCGAGGGGCCACTAGTACCTACCTATGTGTAATAACTCAATTTTTGAAGTCCGAATTCCACGCGGGCGAATCTGCGGGCGGGAACTAGTATTTCATATTCAAAAGTTTGTGTTTGTTATTCTTTTACGAAGAACTTTTTAATATTAGCCCAATTAGGCTGCAATGCAGCGTGAAACAACAACAACTACTACTACTATTATTTTATATAAATAAATGTTATTAGTAATAAGTTCTATAATAAGCCAAAAAAAAAAAGCAGATGAAGTTGCATCATAAAATAAAAGTCAACAACAACAACAGATCTACACGCCAATCCCTAACAGGGTAGGCAGAAAGTGCGGAGTGCCACATACCACGATCCTTGCACATTTACCTAGCTCCCATAACTCTTCATACAAACACGCCGTCAGCGAAGACTCTTAGGGTGCTTACATAGGACAAGCAGGTTACCGGCGCCGGTAACCTGCTTCTCTATGTAAGCACCCTAAGCATCCATACGCTATCTTCGGACAGTGCCCGACCAATCTGATGTACGTCAGTCATTAAAAATAGTAAAAGTCGCAGAAATAGTATAATTTGAAAGTATTTGTAACCGCTATGTAAAATATAAATGTTTATGTTCTTTATTTAACACGTGAATATTTTTGTTGCAGAAGGCTCGTCAAAAACTATCAACCAAAACGAAAAGAAGAGGACGAATACCAGTAAGTAACCCAATACGAGATCAAAAATAGTTGACGTTGTATGGCGCTTCTACTGTTTGATTCTGTTTATTATGACTAATAAAAGATAGATTGATAGTCGTTAGCGCGAGCGATGAGATCCACGTCTGTTTGATATAAAATGGTGTGTCGATTTTTTATAGTTTAGTCCTTAATAAAAGATATTTAAGGCCCGTAAGAAATACCTCGAGTTATGCAAGAGGTGGATCGCTGTATGCAATCATACAGCTGAAACGGACAGGCACGACCGGGGTAGTACTCGATCACATGATGCAGGCGTAAAGAGACAGCTGTGCTGTCACGTTGCATGCCATGTGTAAGTTTACATAAAAATTGCACCAAAAATCGTTAAATTATTTTAATTTAATAATAATGATTATCCTGGGACCTACCCCACCACGGTGTTAGCGAATTTGGGCATTCTCATTTTACAATAATACAATACAATTTGGGGCATCGGCTGCTTCATTGCCACAGTTCGTGAAATCCGGCCCCCAGAAAAACCCTGATTGTTTATTTGTAACAAGTAGTTATGCAAGAAAATATTAAAAAAATATCTTTGTAATTAAATTGCAAATTTTAACCAAATCCATGTTTTTAATGCAAAATTGGTAATTTAATTAGTCTAGCCCCCAAAGCATGGGAAATATGCTATTTAATATACAATGGGTTTCGGGTGCCTTAATGAAAAACCTTAAAATTAAAAAATATTCCAAGAGAAGCCGACGAGGTTTTTAATAACAGGAGCATATTATGAGTAAAGTTCCTATATTACTTGCTATATTTTGCGTTAACGAAGTTGAGTGGGCTTACTGCAGCGAAGCTCCTTAATTGTTCATTTTCAACGTTAGCCGCTGACAGCCAAGGATAAAATATTATACCTATTTACTATAGGTAAAACTAAGGATAAAATATTATACTTATAGTAAATAGGTATAATATTTTATCCTTGAAGCATGCTCTTGTGTATACAATATTTAACTCACTTTAAATGTTTTGCGTGGTTCCTACTGTAGTTATATTATACACTGTCTAGTGGTAAGTATGTTTACAGAAGTGAGGTCTTGGGTTAGAATCCCAGATCGCACCATAAAGTGTGGGGATTTTGCAATAGTTGATATCAGTCCAGAGTCGGGAAGTTGGCGGTGTTACACCACTGTGCCTCAGAGAGCATGTTGGGCCGGTTTTGCGCCTGATTACTCCCCGGTCGTGTCGGACTGTCGTGGAATATGTGAATGAGAAAAGAGTAAAGAGAGAGAAAGAGAGTGCACTGCACCTTTACATCTGGCTAGTCTCTATAAAGATGGCCGCTGTAGTCGTTGCTAAGCAACATCGAACGACTGCACCAAATTGGTTAATATTTTTTATTTTTGCGTTCGTTACGACAGGACTAAGGTTTCTATTTAAGAAGATATTTGTAAAATTGTGCAGAAATATTTAAAAACGGTTTAAAAATCTTGACTTTTCTTACTAAAGTAACGAGATGAAAGATCTGGCAAGTAACATAATACGTTACCATGGCAACAAAGTATGCAACTATGACAGGACAACTTCTGTCGGGACAGCTAGTATTATATATTATGTACTTTATGTTACAGGTTGGATAGTTTCCATTTTAAAAGCACCTATTTTGTAGACATTAGCATCGCGGTAAAACAAGTTTGTGCCGCACTCCGGTGGTCTCCTATAGATTAAGATCGTTACGTTATTTCAAAATAGAACGTTAAGTCAACATAATTGGTGCTAAGATAAGATTTTTTACCGATAAAATCCCATCCTTAGGATTTTATCGGTAAAAAATCTTTGAATTTAAAAAACTTGGCATATAATACATTATACATGTAGACCCCTTGGGTCCCCCTCCCCTATCATATGTATAATATGTCAAGTTTAATTAAACAGAATATTTATGCATGTGTTTGACTTGCAAGTTGCAGCAAGCGACTCTACCATGAACCGCGATCGGCTCTCGACCGCGACTGGTTGGCCACCTCTGCCCTAAAGGACTATTTTCTTAGGTAGGAGGTAAACGAGCGGTCTGAGACATTTTTCATGACTACCGACGCTCATAGACATCCGCATAGAGGTTATACAGGGCGTTGCGCTTCTTCCTCCTCCTCTCTCCATGGGCCACGGCTGCTTACACACCGCACGAAACGCGACAGCACAGCTGTCACTTTACGTCGGCGTCGTGTAAGCGAGAGGCACCTCTTTGGTCGTACCGGTCCAATTCAGCAAGCATGCAGCTTGGCACTACCGCTTGCTAATTATGATAAATAAAAAATAATGTTATTATTATGTTTTAATTGTAATAACATTGTTTCAATTGCAACGACGCGATGGAATCATTATCATTACGCAATATATAATTCTTACTATACGCATACAATATGGGTGTCACTACAACAGTGTTCATTTCAGGTACACACCATGCAAAGCATTCAGACAACTACTACAAGAGCTGAACGATTTCGCGGGCCAGCGCGAAGTCGTGGCGGAGAACTTACAGTCGAATGTCGTCAGAGAGTTGCATTTGCTCGCCAAAGAGTTACGCGAAGAAAGGAAGGTGAGGTTCATCTCTATTTTATCTGTCTGTAGCTTTTGATGATGTGTGAGGTGTCTGTGTACTTTGTGACGACGTTATGCTATGTCTAGGGTAAATAGAGACGTACTCATTATATGTTTTAGCACTTTGGTATACAGTCATACTTGTGGACGTCAAGTCAAAAGTGTTGCGATAGCTACGGAGAAATAGAGACATTGCCACATAGGAGCTAAGTAAAATATAAGCTAGAAAGCTCGTTGACGCTGAAGTTTTAACACTAAGGCAAAAGACGTGTTATTTTAGAGATGTCTCTAAACGATGTTCTCTAGAGAGACATCTCTAGAAATAAAAGGCATTTTGTATTCTAACCGCAGACATAACTTAGATTTTGTACTGTCGCCAGGCGATGCTTAAGAATAATGTTATAAACAGTACTTTCTACGTATGTGCCGTTCGGCTCATTTCACACAGTATAATAATAATAATAATAATATAGCCTTTTATTCAGATCAACTTTAAACTTAGGATTATGTAGTAACATATTTAGATATAATTTAAATTTTGAAACTTATTCTAATAATTGCATTTTCTTCGTATTCTGCAGATCTGTTTGCCAGTCGGTAAAGGCCTCCTCCAACCTTTTCCATTCTGATCTATCATTAGCCACTCTGTTCCACGTCACTCCTGCGACTTGTCTGATATCATCATCCCACCTCTTCTGCGGTCTACCTCGCTTCCTTTTGCCATTTCTAGGGTACCACTCTGTAACCACTTTGCTCCACTTGTCGTGACCTCTTATCATATGCCCTACCTATTTCCATTTTAGTCTTTTAATTTTTATTGATGAATCTGTGGTTTTCGTTTTATTTCTGATGGCATGGTTCCTTAATCTATCAGATTTCACACAGTGCAGAGATACAAACCGACGCGTAACGATTTCCGCCTAAAGCATATTCACATGTATTATTCAATTATGAATGCGCATACCTCGATCATGTCTCAGTTTAGTTGTAATAGCAGTACCTACCTGTGACTCTGGTCAGTTGAAGCGATTTAAGCTTGAGTCCACCCGCGCCTTTTGATTTCTATTGTTTCCAGATACTACGTTTTATGCGCGTTTCTGAAAAGTTCGGTAGCGAAGTCATCCAGCTCTATTTCAAAGCATATACATTTCCAAGCATTGACATTTGACTAGGACTGGCGTGGTTCTGGACGCAACAACGGCGCTCGAGCACCTATTTCGACACGCCGTCAGATTGCGCGTGGAACGCGCGGGGGTTTCACTCATTACATGCGTTTTACACGTGAGTGATAAAACGCGCAGCAGCAACAGGGGAAATATATAGCCCTAGTATCTTATCGTTTAATCTGAACAGGTTTTTACGTTTCAAAATTGTTTCCAGCAACACCTGAACGAGGGCGCGAAACAAATGGCGGTGTTGAACTCGTCGATAGCGGCGCTGGATCGCGCGCGGAGAGCGTACGAGCGGGCGGCCAGAGAGTCCGACAGAGCGCTTGATGCGTTTCAAAAAGCAGACGCCGATTTTAACTTGAGGTATGTGCCTATATCGTTCTTAGATATGTGACTTAATCGTAAGGACGCCTAACGAAAGAAATTTACAAAATTGTATACATGGAAATTGCGACGAGTTTGTTGATTAGATTGGCCTTTCCTTTCTTGTTTAGAATTTATTAAGATCAACATTATGTGATGAATTCTAAAAAAGGGTAAAATTTGCTGAACTGTAAATTAAGGAAAATGAACATGGGTGCAAAAATATCTTTTTATTATCTCGTACTACTATTCATTTAAACTTCTGTAGTTTTGACTCTTTTTAGAATATGCATATTACTCAAAAGTTACTCAAAAGTTTGACGAGGACCAATAATTTTCATTTCCAATGTTCGACTAAAAAGTCCAAGGACAAAAAAATCTCGAGAGAGAAACCGATGACGTAATCCTATACCACACAAGTATTTCAAGGTTTTATATCCCAACGGCGGAAAAGATAAGAAAAAAGAAAGAGTAACGACCAATTTTACGGTATGATATTCTTATCGAGCTAATCTTTTTAACGACAACTACCTCTTAACGCTCAACCATTGTATACAAAATACAAATATTTCACCGAGTTTAATCTGTTATAAAATATTTTTTATGAAAGGTAGCTATTCCTCTGTAGACAAATGGTGTTTCTCTAGTATATTTAAAGCCTGCTTTTTCATATCGTCTTGGCATTCTGATATATCCCTATGAGGCCTTGCTGCGCTGCTGAATTGGGTATGATCGAGGAAATACCACTCGCTTACACGGCACCGATGTAAAGTGTCGGATGTGCTGTCGCGTTTCGTGTGATGTGTAAATAAACGGTGGTAGGGAAGAGGAGAGTAACGCATCTATATGCAGATGTTTATGGGAGTCGGCAGTCATGAAAGCTCCGCCCCGTCTTCTCGTTTGCCCCCCCGCCCAGAAAATAGCCTACCAAATGATGAGGATAATATCATTCTCAGACACGAAGGTTACACAAATCGAAAATCATCAAAGTGTAAAAACCCGGTAAAGGATCATTTGCTGTTCAACTTCGTTTTTATTCGAATACGCGTCCGTTTTGTGCCCGATGCACTCAAATTGATTTAATACCCAAATTACTTCAACCCCAACCGTGTCATGTTTCCGTCGCATGACCAACTGTTGACTCGCTCGGATCAATAAGGCCAGCCATCGAGGCTGGCTCATTAACGTATTTGCTGAATTGTTTCTGACATGTTTATTGTGACACATGACTCAAAGTTTGGGCTTCCGTGCCAAAAGGGGGACAGATGGCACTGCATTTAGGCCACTGTCCTTCAATATAATTAATAAGCGAATAAGGCCCCGCGATGAAAGGACGGTGGTCTTTTTCATGACTAGCCTGATTGAGCCTTAGTTTTTGAATGGGAATATACATTTGAAATTTCTAATGAATGCAAAGTTGATTTGCTATAATGCATTGCAGTTGCATTTTGCTATCTGACCACGGAGGCACCCCTAGCTCATATGATACCTAACCTTGGTTTCTCCGGTGACCCATTGGTGGTGGAAGAAGGGGAACACATCTGCATTACAATGGAAATGATGTCTATGGGCGTTGGTAGTCGAGAAAGGATGCGATTGTTCATTGTTTGCGAATGCGTTCGTCCCTTATACCATAAAAAGGGGTATAAATATATAGACAATGCTACTTTGTTAAATCTAAAGTAGTTTTAACTCGGATCTTATTCATTTTTTAGCGATTATTATTATCAATTTGAGAACCTATTATTAAAAAATGAATGTATATCCTTTATAGAATGGGCTATTTTCCAAGTTTTCAAAAACCACTCCAGAATGTTTATCAGTAATCAATGAACTTATATTTTTTTTTATTTTTTATTCTGATAAGTATTTACTTTCAAATTTTAAATT
>LUGF01012854.1:168708-179727 GCA_001625245.1 Calycopis cecrops
ACTCAAATTGATTTAATACCCAAATTACTTCAACCCCAACCGTGTCATGTTTCCGTCGCATGACCAACTGTTGACTCGCTCGGATCAATAAGGCCAGCCATCGAGGTTGGCTCATTAACGTATTTGCTGAATTGTTTCTGACATGTTTATTGTGACACATGACTCAAAGTTTGGGCTTCCGTGCCCAAAGGGGGACAGATGGCACTGCATTTAGGCCACTGTCCTTTCCATATAATTAATAAGCGAATAATTCCCCGCGATGAAAGGACGGTGGTCTTTTTCATGTCTAGCTTTATTTTTTGAATGGGAATATACATTCTGGTAAGAGGTAGTGCCACACTGCATGATTGCATGCAGTCGAATTGGGCCGGCACGACCGGGGAGGTACCTCTCGCTTACACGAGACTGGCGTAAAGTCACAGCTGTGCTGTCGCGTTTCGTGCGGTGTGTAAGTAGCCGATGGCCCATGGAGGTGGGAGGAGAGGATCTTTATAGCCTCTATGCGGATGTTTGTGGGCGTCGGTAGTCATGAAAATGGCTCCGGCTGCTCATTTGCCCTCCTATATCATAAAAAAAAATTGAAATTTCTAATGAATGCAGAATTGACTTGCTATATTGCAATACAGTTGCATTGGGCTATCATGACCAAGGAGGTACCTCTAGTTCATATTATAGCTGAAGCGTTTTACGCGGTTTGTAATTTTCCGGTGACCCATTGGTGGTGAAAGAAGGGGAACGCATCTGCATTACAATGGAAATGATGTCTTTGGGCGTTGGTAGTCGAGAAAGGATGCGATTGTTCATTGTTTGCGAATGCGTTCGTCCCTTATACCATAAAAAGAGGAATAAATATACAGACAATGCTAGTTTGTTAAATCTAAAGTAGTTTTAGCTCAGACCTTATTTATTTTTTAGCGATTTTATTATCAATTTGAGAACCTATGTATATAAAAATGAATGTATGTATATCCTTTATAGAATCATAAACAATGCATCTGATCTTTAGGTCGCGGGAAGTCGCCGGATGCAACTAGCTTGTGATTGTGAGCTGTGGCGCTCTCTGGAGGAGGCCCATGTCCAGCAGTGGATGGATATTCTGGCTGCTAATGATGATGGTCTTTAGCAAAGTTGTTCTGCATGAGCCCACTTGTTTCCGAGTGGGAATGATCAATTTTCGACAGATGGCGTAGCAGTTTGTTTGATGCCAAGTTTCCGTATATAAATTGATGACGTTCTATTCCAGTCGTGCAGAGGTGGAGAAACAAAAGACGAACATGAAGTTAAGGAGTCAGGCCTGCGAGGACGCCAAGCAGGAGTACATGGACCAGCTGCGGAAGACGAACGAGGCGCAGCGGCAGCACTACGAGCAGCGGCTGCCGCACGTCTTCAAACAGTTGCAGGTAGGGGCTGTAGACGCTGCCACCGGTCGTGGGCGGATGGGGCGACATGCGGATAAGCCGAATAGATCATAATCCCGCGCGCGGTATCGCCTATGCTAGAGGTCGTAGTAAGAGTACCATGTATGCAGCCGAATTAGGGACGGCCGGGGAGGTACCTCTCGCTTACACGATACCGGTGTGTAAGCGAGAGGTACCTCCGATGTGCTGTCGAATATCGGTGTAAGTAGCCGGTTGTCTGTGGAGGTGGGAAGAAGAAGTAGGGTAACGCATCTCTATGACCTCTATACGGATGTCTACGTCCGTCAATAGTCATGAAAATGTCTACGACTGCTCGTTTACTTCTTGTCCTATAAAAAATAGTTTATTTTATGTTGAATCTTAATTGAACACTAAAATAAATTTGCACCACCACAACTATAATATCCATAGATCATAGAGCGTCGTCCATCTTGAATAGCGACACTCTAACGACACATTAAATAGGGCAACACTGACAATTGCCGCGCGCTCTAAGGAAACGTGTAATTTAAACTTTGACACAATTCGGTGTGGAACCTCTCGAGAGCCCTGGCGCGGCGCCAAGCGGGTCGCGCGGAAACACACAAATAAGTAAAACCGGAGAGTTTTTACACGAGAACACTAGATGTAACAAAATAAAGAACAATGAAGATATACAACAAGAATATTAGTAAGAGGTAGTGCCACGCTGAATGCATGCAACCGAATTGGACCGGCACGACCGGGGAGGTACCTCTCGCTTACACGAGACCGGCGTGAAGTGACATGTGCTGTCGCGTTTCGTGCGGTGTGTAAGTAGCCGGTGGCCTGTGAGGGCGGAGGAGGAAGGGGGCAATTCATCTGTATAGTCTATACGGATCTATGGATGTCGGTAGTCATGAAAATGGCGATTCGATTGCTTATGCTTTAAAGAAAAAGAATATTATACACTTACTGTAAATATTAACCGCGCATCTATAACATTAGTCGCAATGTTTATTATGGTTATTTATGTCAAATGGAAACAGTTACAATGAAAGAATGTAATTTTTTTAAAATTTGTGTTACTGACGGTTTTTTGAAATTTGGTCGTTTGAAAATGTAGAAATACAACATCCGCAATTAATAATGCCGGTGCGTGTATTGCATACTAGGTGTCAGCTGTGTTTAATGTATGCCAAAGGAAATATTCAGTTTTTCGTAATGAAACGTTATTATTATTTTATATTATATTCGCTGAGGGCACCTATGTTCGGTAGCGGACGACGGCTGCTAAAGATAATCAGGTGGTGATCTATGTAAGAGTGAAGAGTGTCGATATCCGTTTAGTAGTTTTTTCATGAAAGAATAACGGATAAATTTAATATTTTAATTTATTTGAATATAGTATTATAATTTATTACGTATTTATACCATATATTACCAATAAAAAGTTGTTTTTTTGGGAATTACTCGAATCGTTTGAATAAATACGTAAATAAGGGAACATCCGAAGACAGCACGATACAAAATTAAAATAAAGTTACTTTAACTTTTGCCAAATTATATAACATTTCGAATTCCACTAGCACTCTATCCGCTTATTTTCGTGTTACAGGATCTGGACGAGAAGAGAATAAAGAACATAAAGAATTTCATGTTGAGTTCTGTGGATGTGGAGAGGAAGGTGTTCCCCATCATAATGCAGTGCCTGATCGGCATGGAGGGCGCGGCGAATAATATTAATGAGAAAGAGGTAATTAGCATCGTCAATTGTGCCTACACTATATAAACGTATATTGACAAATACAACAATAGACAAACGATAACGAGGTAAATATTAGATTGACGTAAAATTTTAACTTTTGTGTGTCTATGGGTGTCGCTCGTCGGTAGTCTCATAAACATATATGTTACTTGATAAACTTTAACATATTTTAAAGCGTGAGTAAAATTAGAGCTATTTTAGTTCAATATTTTACAAACTTTACAAGTAAAATATTCTAAACTATTTTAGCACAATGTTTTATAAACTTTACAGGTAAAATATCAGTCTGCCTCGATTTTTTATAATACCTATGTAAACTTCGAAAAAAATTAGAAAAATGAATTAATATATTAACATAAAAATTTATTATTTTTTCAGTAATATACATATTTATCTAGTCTTGCTCGAATGTACGTGTTTTGTTATCCCATTCTGGGCGAAACGGTAGATCGTTTTGCGGTGAACATGTGATATGGTAACCACAAAATGCTGTAGGAACATCAAAGTATAAAAGGCTAAAGTGCACTTACGGCAAATTGTCCTTTGTCGTATTCACTGTTGAAGGCGACAAAGGCGTTCTTTGATTTTGCCTATGATTTATTGAAGGCTGGTTAAGACGGGAAAGGAGGAGAGGAGAGCTCCTATGCTTATTCGATCCTGTATTTACCAAATTACTACATTTAGTCGATATAGACTTATACCGGCCGAGATCCCTCACAATCTTCACTTACCAACAACGCACACGACAGTACAAATGAATACAGGAAGCGCTCAAAACTCATCGCACTACCTACCTACATTTCAGGACTCGCAGCTAGTGATAGATAGGTACAAGTCCGGCTTCGTGCCGCCGGACGACTTCCGGTTCGAGGCGGCGGCGGAGGCTGACGCGCCTGACGGCGTGCACGCGCACGCTCACGCACACGCACACGCGCCGCTCACCGTGCGCGGGACAGTGTCCGCCAACCGCGTGAAGAAAAGGGGCGGCCTACTGTCCATATTTACCTCCAACAAGGTGAGACACTTATAACGGGCTTGGCCAGGGCCCGATCTAGGGGGGGCAAAATTTATCTTTTTATAGGTTAAAATGACACCATCTATGTAGTAACACATGGGTAAAAGGCGGTAAATATTATTTTGCCCGGAGCGGCGAAATAGCTGGATCGGGCCCTGGGCTTGGCCCACCACTCTTTCACACCGCTGCTACTCCTATGCCAGGATCAACAGAGGCAACCACAATGACCCTTTGATATGATCTCAGGGAGACAGGGGGAAAAGCTAAAACTGTCTTGGGACTAGCAACGAATTTATTCAAAAGAAATAAAAAGAGGAGTAGGAAGAGAATCCAATTTCCCTCTCCAGTCAAAGCGGGGGACAGCACAAGATTGCAACGACTCGTGCAAGCCAAGAAAGTGAGACATATTGAAGTGAAAACTTCTTTAGCGGCATTAAGACGTGGAAAAATATTATCGTGTTAGCTACACCGAGGGGGAGGGGGAAGGAGTGCAACACATTTGTATAACCTACTTGCGGATGTCTATGGGTGCCGATAGTCTCCCCGTTTGCCCCCTTTTATTATTAAAAAAAATGCTACGTTGCACAGAAAAGTGCTGCAGGAGTTGTGGCGTCTCTATGCGGCACTACAAGTGTGCTTACTAAATACAGGTCATTGTTATTTGACAGTTTGACGTTTTCAATCCTAGCTGCAGTTCATATGACTGCCTGCGTCTTTTCCCCCCTACAAACTGTTGGAGGAATATATTATGGTCAAAATCGTTATTTTGTGACTTTTAAAGGACTCCTACATAATAATAATATTACACATATATTATCTATAAGAATTAAACGACATTATTTTATTTAAAATTTATATTTTTTATCTGTTTAAATATTTTAAAGGCTGAGGGGCTGTGCTTTTATAAATTTATTGGCTTTGTGCTTAACATTATCTGTAGGTATCAGGTATTATAATAATAGTATATAGCGATAAGCATGCCTTATCATAGTACGAGACAATATGATTTTAATTATTTTGTTTAATGACCAGTAGGAAATATTAATAAAAAATACGAGTTATGTGAATCAAATTAACTAAAATTTGTAAAATTACTTTATCAAAAAAGTAAAGCTATTATTATCATTATTACGTGTTGTTATAGCTCCTACAGAAACCTATAATAAAAAAATATTATATATGTAGTATGTATATTTGGTTATATAAGTATACATAAAATTACTATTACTGATATTTAATGAAAGTTATTAACAGGGATCAAAAACCTTTCCCGCTGGTCAAGTTTATTTAGTATTTATGATTTTTATTATTTGGTACTAATATATTTTTGTTTCTTACCCCCGTATGATCCCTACATAACTTGGGTTCCCATTACAACCAAATATTATTGTTGGCCGGCCTGCGGCATATGAAAAAGTAAGTTTTTATTAGTTGAAGTTGAAATTTTTTTACGCATGTCTTTATGCTTTTTTGTTCTCATTTGTCCTTCTTGTCCAATCACACTTTTATTAATAATGTAATTTAAGATATTCATAATTTATTTTTTTCTCCTGTTTATGTTTTGTGTTGGTAATAGAGAGAGTTTCAAAAAAGCCAAAAAATTCCTTGATTAAAAAAGTGATTTCTTTTATGAATTTTTAGAGCTATGCTATGTTAAAAATCGGCGAAATACGTAAGGTTCTGATAACTTGTCAAGCAAGTGTTGGCCTGCGGCCTAAAAGGCACGATTTCCTTTGGTCTTCATCCAAGTTCTATTATTGCTCATCTCCGTACGGTTTTGTGTGTCTTGTGTGTTTACGTGGTGCCTTGTACAAGTAAATAATGGTAACAATTTATAATTATAATTCTGTTATTTTGTCGCTGCAGACTCGGTCATAAAACGTGGGAGCGGTAGCGCGAGTGTTTCTCTCCCTTTCCCTCTCACGGGCTTTATGGGCAGGAGCAGAGCTGCGTATATTGATATTGTGGCTGGCATAAATTAGAAACACGTATAATTTATTTCTTAATATTTAGAATTATATAAAGAAAATAAATAAAAGTTATACTTTTTAGGACATTAATTAATTATAAACTTATATAACCTAATAATAATGGTCAAGTCTGCAGCAACATTAACAGAATAAGAGTATAATGGAACGCTACCGTTATTATGGCTAGCTGTACCTGACATACTTGCTCTCTCAATTACCATGGCATACTAAATTCTGGTTCTGTAAGCACGAATAAAAAATAAAAATGCCTACACTTTTCAAACGACAACGCTTATTTAGCTATACATTTCTTGTACGCTATTATTTTATTGTTTTTGACTCTCCATAGAACGGTGTGAGTCTTATTTACTCCTTATTTAATGTAATTTGTTTGCTTCCCCGTCCCGACCGCGCTGTAATGCTTTGGCAACAGAAGATTATCGAAGCGTGCAACTCCCTGAAGGTCAGTTCCGTGTGGTATTTAGGGATGGCAATGTGTGATAGTGGGCTCGCAAATTGGTTTTGTTTCTAAAGAATCGATTTCTATGAATTTTTTTTAGTAATTCATAAATTTACGGCAATGTTACATTATTACTTTTGCAGCAGAAGTAATCACTTTTTTTGAACTGATAGTAGCAGATATATATATTTTTTTTCGAAGTAATGCTTGATGACGAATTTCGAAAAACTTGAAAAACCTGTCAGAAATGGAGTATGATGTAGAGGCAGTCTGTATGTACTAACTCGGCAGTTTAGAATACAACTGAAGTTAGATTTACATGTGTATGTTTTCCTCTATCATAAATCTCAAAAATGACATGTGTTAGAATTTTCTTTGCAATGATTTTTTTTAATCAAACTATTTTTCACTTTTTTATTTATTTAAACTGACTTCGAACGAAACCAATTATAAATTATTGTATTTTTGTAGACTTTATTATTATTCTTTCGGTCTTTAGTATTTTAAATTCTTTCGGCTCTATTAATTCTAAAACATGCTTTGATTAAGGTATATTTTGATTATTTTGTCTTTAATTTTTAGTGTCTAACTTCAATGAAATCGATTCTTTCATGGCATATCACTTACTACACTTGTATTTAGTTCGTACACTAGAAGGTGTAAATAATGGACATGTTATGCACAAATTATTTCTATGAAACTACACCAATGTTTTTTGATACAGAAGACAAATTGTCTGATTTCTGCGTTTTTGAACTTTATTAATTCTCAAAAAAAGTGTTAAATCAATCAATTTAACAATAAAAAATATTTAGAAAAAAACGTTTTTAAAAACAAAAAGAAAATCTCTGTGTTTTGATTACCTTCATGATTAAATTAATATGATACATATTTAAAAATATTCGTTACTATATGTATAAGTATTATGTATATACATAATATATACTAACCTTTCAATTATCATTGTTTGCAAAGCTTATATAACTAACTATTTACAAATATAAATAAATATCATTGAGTATATTTAGTCCTAATAATTGACTTGATTGTTGTTTGTGATTTACATGTTCTTTATATACATATAATGAACATATAATGTAATATTTAAAAATGTTTTTCCAGAACAACCTGTCTGTGGACGGAAAGGAGGACTACTCAGACTTGCCACCGAATCAGAAGAAAAAAAAGCTACAGGCGAAAGTGCAAGAACTTAGTAAACAGGTATGGCATTCTTTGTTATGTTATGTTTTATCACGAAATGAAATAGTTCTCTTAAGTTGTAAGCTCATCCTATTAGAATTTAGAATCTGACGTACCCAATGATGTTAAATTCAGAACTAGAAATGATGCATACAAAAGTAGGCAATTTGAAGAGCTGTTTTTTTTTTAATTTTCAAGGCCACGAACCATTGCTTATTCCTACCGCTCCAATGTTATTTCTGCATTTGCAGAATCGTTAGCTTTAACAACTTAACAGAAGTTTTCGCAGTGATCCCTCGGAAATTGACGTGAGCAATTGTTATAAATATGACATATTATAGAGAAAGCATTACATCGCGTGCTCTGGTGTTTTTTGACATTAATGATGGTGAAATAATCAGTATGAAGCACAATTAAGTGTTACCCAGTTTATTGCTTAATAATATTAATATTTTCATCCCATCAATTGGAAAAACGCTAATTGGTTCGCCAAAAAGTGCGCCTAAAATAAGTGTTTTTGTTAGAGGGGTTTCGCAGGGTAATAATGAGATTTGAATTTGGAACGCTAATATTGCTTTAAAAATTACAACCAAAAAGATGAACCACAGACCAAAGAGGCAGGCACGGTAGAGTGCAGTACATACTAGGCTGTATGGATAACTTCTTTGCCTTTTGGGACAAATTAAACAACAAAGCAATAAATTTAACTTTCAATAATTGCACAAATGTAAATATCAAATTATAATTGTGTAGTACATAATTTTATTATGTCTACTAAAAGTAAAATGTATTTTATTAATAAATATGATTTACTTATTTATTTTTCTCATAGATAGGGATGAAAAGTATATCCCGCGATCGCAAAATATTTTTACTCTCGGGCGGCGTACGTTGAATATCTCGCAACACTCAGGATTCTACTTTAGAATCCCTCGCTGCGTTCGGGATTCTACTATAAAATCCTTCGTTCCGCTCTGGTTTCAAAATAGCGACCTCGCCTTAAAAATACTATTTTACACCCTTGTGATTTGATCTAATATTAAAGTGCACAACGTCAGCGATTGGTTGATGTCACAGTATACGCACGGTTCATCAAGCAGTATGGTTTCAATTTACTTTTTCATTGTAGGTTGCACAAGAGCAAGCGGCCATGGAAGGTTTAATGAAGATGAAAGGTGTATACGAAACAAACCCAACGCTAGGAGACCCAATGACAGTTGAAGGTAAGTATACGATAATGCCACCTATATGTGTTTTGAATACGATTCTGGTACACTAGTTTCACTGCGTTGTTTATTTTAAGACGTGTGTGTGTTTGTATGTGTGTGTCTAAAGTTTACTCTTTATAAACTAATATAATTCTGAAATATGGAAGAAAAACAGATATACAAGATTTGTAAGCGTTTCACTGTTGTTAAGCTCGATTGCCTGTGAAAGTTATTTCAAACGATTTTAACCCTTTTTTTTCATACCGCATGTCCTAAATAATTTCATAAGGAATAAACTCCAATAAATATATCCTAATAATGGGTAATATTAAAGAATACTTATAAATGAAAACAATGGGCTATTTTCTAGAATTAAAAATAAAAGCTTATTGAATGTAATATTTAATTAATATGATTTTTAAAGACATTATGTGGTGAAATAATTTGGAAATAATCAATACTTTATATTAAAATGTATTTTTAAAAATATTGTTTTTATTCATAAGTCACGTGACAAGAAATGATGTGAAATTGACGATGATGTAACACGTGCATGCTGATTCCGATATCTACTGATAGTACCAGTTAATTACTTTAATATATAACTTTTTTTCTGTAATATGCACAATAACGTATATTTCATTCATTCATTCATAGTACTAGCGACTTGTCTATATTCTAGCTCATCTTATGAATTTGTCAACTAACAACAACAACAAAAAAGTTCTAAATAGTAGGTACTGGCAGTAATTTTCGGAACGCTAACAAAGCTAATTCGTCTCAAGACTCAATTTTGCTTAAAGGAGCGTTTTCGCTGGTTTTATAAATTATGAAACTTTAATTTGAAAATTTGAGATAAATACTTGTTAGAAATAAAAACAAAAAATTGTATAAGTTCCTTGATCAACATTTAAATATTAATTATTTTAATTTTTGATCCTGATAAACATTCTGGAGTGGTTTTTGAAACCTAGGAACATAGCCCATTCAATATATCGTAAAGGGTTATGGAACTTTGTGCTCACTTGAATTGTATGGTAATTTTGAACATGTAGGACCGATGTATAGTCAAAATTAACATACAAGCACAAGTTAAAAACCTTGCGGTCGTCCGTGTTCTTATTACCGCACATAAAGTTATGTCATGACCGTCACTTCACGCATGCGAACCTTTATTTAAATACGATTGCTGTTTTCAACCTTGCGTTGTAGAAAAATATTTTAGTGAAGAATGCTAACTAACCTTCGGCGTGCAAAAAAAGCAACAAAAAATAGTAAGAAATGTAAAATTGGTTTGCAGGTCAACTAAACGAATGCTGTGATAAACTGAAGAAGTTAAAAACGCAGTTGCACAAATTCGAGGACCTGCTAGCGGAGGCGAACAACCAGATCTGCGCGCCCGCCATAAACCTCACCGCTCGGACCAACGGCACTGCACCCACGCAAGCTACCAGGTAACATGGACAACCATTGGAATAATGATAATGCAATATATCTTGTGGGTATACCTCGAGTACCGTAGATTTCTTACTAGTCTCGACATATATAATAAACACATATAATAAACAGACAGTATATATTAAACCATACACTCCGTCGGTGCAAACGCGTTAAAGGGGAAATCGTTTGAATGTGATAGATAGCGGTAGTTTTCTGATGACTCGCAACTGATGGGGCATTAATCGCGTCAATAATGTTAAAAAAAATTGCTGGAGTGTGCATCCATCGTATACCTCAGCCGATCTTAAAGTTTGTATATTTGTGACATGCATCCAAGACAAATATGTATTAAATACATTTTGAGCTTACTCAATTATAAGTATGTATATAAAAATATGTTAAAAACGTTAATTAAATATTTCTTTTATTTCCACAGTATCGGCTCTAACAGTGAGTCGCTATCGCGCTCGGCGTCCGAGTCGTCAGTGAGCACGGGCACGGGCACGCACGCTGCGACGCACGCGCACGCAGCCGGCGCGCGCGCGGCCGGCGGCTCGCCCGAGTCGGGGCTCGGCGGCGAGC
>LUGF01012854.1:189709-200695 GCA_001625245.1 Calycopis cecrops
TATTTTTCAAAAACAAAAGTTTCACTCAAATCGAATTTCAATTTTGAATTTGAATGACAATTGAAGTTCCACGCCCGATCACATATTTTTGTAACGCTCTCGCCAGTTTACTCCCGATATCGCGCGCGCGTATCGAAGTTTTACTTCAAAAATAAATGTACTCGTATGTATGTAGATAATATTTTCCTACATCATGCCACTAGTAGTTAATCCGTGTCCTTGTCCCGGCAATATTTCGTAACAATTTTCAGTCTAACGCGTTCCGCCATTGTTACTTGATTACATACTGATTGAGTAACGTGTCATGGGTTTTTTGACGGTCGCTTAATGATTTGCAGGTATATGCAATTCTAAATTAAGTACGAAGAATTATTATTGGGAGTCTTATAGAAACTTGCCTAGTCACGGAAAATTTGCTTGATTATGATAAAAAAAATGTACGAGTGAAAGCCTTATGTATTATCTTATCTATATTTAAATAAAATACCACAGTTCTTAAAGTCGTCGATTCAAAATCAAGAGTCATATGTAGCTAGCCTTATTACAAGTTTGGATTTGTTTTTGAGATGTAAATAAATAACCGCCACAGGTTTTCATATAAAATACATTATACCTACATTTAAGCGTGACACTTCCTCTTACTGTACTCCTCCCCCTTATTAATAAACATAGAATAACTTTATCCAAGTGATAACCTAGTAATAAACTGACATCGGTCAATTTCCATATTAAAAAAACACATAAAAAGTAAGTTCATTTTTTTATTCCCTGTTGTTTATTCCAAAGGAGGGTAAGTGAGAGGAAGAACCATGCGCATTGCAGCGGAGTTGGGGCGGCGTGACGTGGACGAGAGGTGCCTCCCAGAGGTACCCAGGAGGAGTAGGAAATCGCATCTGCTTATAACCATCCGGATTTCCATGGGCGTCGCTAGTCATCAAGAGGCTCCGACTCGTTTGCACTTTTTTTTAATGGTATTGGGGGGCAAAGGAGCAGTCGGGCCCCCGGACTACTGCTGCCATCCTTTCTCCTCCCACCTCCATGGGCCCCCGGCTATTTACACACCGCATGAAACGCGACAGAACGCTGTCACTTTACGCCGGTCGTGTAAGCGAGAGTTACCTCCCCGGTCGTACCGGCCCAATTCGTCTGCATGCAAGCATGCAGCGTGGCCTTACAAAATTGTCTACTTTATTTTTATTTTCTTTACGATCGTCAATGACTTTTCAATCGTCAACGTGATATCCAGTTTAGCCTCACATTCATATCTGTCCACAGCGTATTTAGGACAATCTATCAAAATGTGTGGTACGGTTTCTTCTGTCTCGTTATCACAAGTACAGGTGGGAGTTGTGCAAATTTTCATCTTGAAGAGATATGCCCTAAATCGCCGTGGCCCGTGAGTACCTGTGTCCGCTGTCTTCTAAATTCCTGATCTCTTCTCGAACCATAGTCGCGATCGGGTTAAGGGAGTTTGGGTCAGCCAAGCTCTGCAGAGCCGATCTAGAGTCACTGATTATATAGACTTGCGTGGCTTTCTTCCGTTTGGTGTGTCTAATCGCTCTGCATATAGCTGCCATCTCTGCTAGGAAGACACTGCAGTATGATGGCAGCATGATCTTGGCAAAACCCAACTCTACTCCTTCCTTCCAATAGGAGATTGCCCCTCCGACTCTTCCCTCCAGCTTGCTGCCGTTCGTGTAGATGTGAAGAGCTTCCGTGTTTAGTTGTCTCAGGTCGGCAGCAGTGTTTACCTGGTTGAAAGTTAATGGTTTTCTTTCGGCTGTATGGGGAAGGTCATAAGGACTGATCCTTCTCTCCATATCTCTTCCCGGCAGTTCAGGGAATGGTTTGCCTCTCTTTATGTTGTACAGTTCCCTTTGTTCGATCGCTCTGAGGTCCAGGGGGAGGACTCCTGATAAGATGAGGGACGTGGATCTATGGGCCTTCGTAATGAGATTAGTAAAAAGTCTAGTGGTTCTGTCCAACCTGACTTTTATCTGCTTAGTGTGAGCCTTTTCTCCCCAGACGTTCGAACTGTAGAGCATGATGGACTCTATTACAGAAGAGTATATTATTTTTCTGATGTCTGTGTTAAGTCTCCATTTTGTTGTGGCTGTTCTGCTGATGGCTTTATATAGGTTGACTGCTTTCTTAGTCACTTCATCAATATGCTCCACGAAGTTCAAGCGCTTGTCGATGGTCAGTCCTAATAACTTTATTGAGTCCGAGTAATCTATGGTGGTGTTGTTCATGATTAACTTTGGTTTGTCGTATTTTCGTTTTTTCATTATTAAGACTGCCTGCGTCTTGTCTGCCGCGAACCTCAGCTTATTCTTTTTACCCCAGTTGGCTATGGTGTTTAGTGCTGGGGTGATCTTCCCTTCAATCACTTCCGCTGTGGATCCCGATACTATCAACAAGATGTCATCCGCGTTTGCCTGTGTGTGGACCGTGCTATGCTCCATCGCCTGAAGCAGCGGGTCTAACAGAACGTTCCACATTGTTGGTCCACAGGTCGATCCTTGGATGCATTCCTTTGTGGTCTTTCTGGATATTTCTGCCCCAGCGTAATTTAATGTAATGGATCTGTCTGAAAGAGTGATCTGTCTTCACCAGTTTCCATGTGAATTTGTCTACTACCTTTTTTCGTAGTTCCTGGAGGATAGCTGGCCACCAAGCATGATCAAATGCGCCTTCAATGTCAAGCGACAAAGCTACCACTATGTGCTTCTTCGCTATGCTCATTTTGATCAGCTCGATGGCGTCGTATAAAGCATCCTCAGTGCTCCTCTGGGGTAGGAATCCATATTGCCTCGGGCTTATCTTGCTCTCATTTCCCAGCTTCCATAATATTCTATTTGTCATAAGCTTTTCCAGGACCTTACCCATGACTGGTAGGAGTCCTATTGGTCGGTATGATTTTGGCAGCTGGTAATTTGATTTTTTAGGCTTCGGGATGATTCTAATTCTGGCCTCCTTCCATATTCTCGGGAACATACTGAGCCTCAGGTATTCGTTGAAAATCTTTCTTAAGATGTTCGGACTGGATCTGTAAGCTGCCTCGCAGATATCAGAGGTGAATCCATCTGCTCCTGGAGCCTTTCTTGGATTCATCCTGCTAAAGACTGCCTCAATTTCTCCATTTGTGAAATACTTTATGCCTTCCTCTGTTTCAGCTTGCTGTTCTTCTGCCTGGTGTCTAATCTGCGCTTGTCCCGGCGTATCAGTCTCTGGGTCGTCTTGCTGGTAGAAGGTGTCAGCCAGAAGGGTGGCCGAGGATATTTGATCTAGCACTATATCGAGGCTTTCGGGGTTCCTAAGTAATCTGTCTCCATCCCTCTTTGTGCTTCCCTTGATTATCTTAAATACGCCCTGCCACATCGTCTCCCTATCCTGTGTCGAGCAGAATCTCTTCCAGCTGTCAGTGATGACCTTGTTTATATGGTCTTTGTAGTTGGTTTTGTGTTCTTGCAACTGCTCGATGAGGAGTATCCTTCTGGTAGGGTTGGCGTGTTTTATTTTCCGCATTAGAGTCTTAATTTGCCTCTTCTCCTCATCCAGGTCTTTGTTCCACCATTTGGACTGCTCCCGCTTTGCGGCTGTGTGGCATTCTGGCATGGATTCTCTGCACGCTGTAGTCATTGCGGACGAGTACTCTACGATTATGTTCTCTAAAACCACGTGGTTTAGGTTCTTGGCTTCCAGTTTTGTTTTCAAATTACATTCATCCAGGGTTGTATTCATGGTGTTTTCGAATTTCGTCCAATTTGCCTTTTTGGTGTTAAATCTCCACGTGAAACTCCATACTGCAACGCACACTAATGGGAAACGTAATGTAATCGTATCGTCTTTGCTTTTCTAGACGAGGCGTTTAGGATCCCTTTCCGAGTTGATAAGTGTTAGCCGACCATTGCTATGCTGTTCTACAAAAGATCTTTCCACTTATTTAATAACCGCTTGAACCTTTAAATCGAATGCATATTATGAGTAAGAGGTACTTATGCAGTTAGCGATATTCACTAATGGCGCCTTTAACAAAGGTCAATCAAACTACTTTTTAGCCGACTAAGGCGAAGCGATTTTGATCGATATGTTCACATGTTCTCCAGTAGCTAATATGACTATCATAATTCAACAAATAATGTGTCCTTGGAAGTGTCTCAATTGTCCGCTGTTTACAGGCTTTGACGTCATATCAATTTGAATGTGGCGTCCTCTAGTGCAGCGGTCGGCAACCACTAGGCAGGTGCGGGTCTCAAGGCGGCAAAATACACTAAACGTGGGCCGCACTTGTGATATTCACACTAGAAGCCCAATTTATTTTTTTGGGTTCCGTATCTCAAAGAGAAAAAACGGAACCCTTATAGGATCGCTTTGTTCAATCACACTTCTAAGTTAACGCAATAAAAGGTTATAGCCAATTATGCACATAATTTGTATGAAAACGTACTTTGTCGAAAACCAAAAACCTATCGGGTCCTTCCCGTTGACCTGGAGTTGTGAAATTTGGCAAGAAGTAAGAACTTATAGCACATTTATAGGACTAAATCTGAAAACTAGTAAATTATATGTAGATCATTGGAAAAATCATTATCAACTTATAAATGTAATTCGTTGCCTACTAAATGTGTGTGAGCAACCGCTTATATAAGTTTGTCAACTGAAATGACTGGCGTAAAGTTACAATAATTGAAAACCATGCATTACGTTTGGATTACGGAACCCTCGGTGTGCGAGTGGCCGGTTTTTTTAGTTTTGCCTCACCAACCCAATAACTAATTTATAAGACATTCGTGGGCCGCAAATGGGACGTCGTCGGCCCACATGAGGCCTGCGGGCTGCGGGTTGACGACCGTTGCTCCAGAGGACAAAGATTGATGAACAAAAAAAAAATATTTTTCAATTCTCTCATATTTGGTGTCAAATCATCATAACATTGTGCTAATGCACCTTCCATTCCAAATGTGCATTAGCACATTTCAAAAATATGTATTTTGTTAGCGCACGCTCGCCAGTTCGCTTGCATGCACCCGGTAATTGGGTATAAGTTTCTAAAAGTCACCTCTGAGATGTAAAATGGGCCAGAAATATTTTCTCTTCCACTCTACCTGAGTCTAAATCTAAGGACTACAAAAAATGTTTCCAATAATAGTGACATGATGGCGTGAGTGCGTGCATGCTTGCGTGATTGTGTGTGTGTGTGTGTATGTGTGTGTGTGAGAACATTTAAAAAAAAATTTTTTTTAGGAATTATTATAGCTATATATATATAACATGTTTTGTATAGGTCAACTGTAAGGAGGTGTCAGCCAACCTCCAAATGGTTTTTTACGCACACTCAACCTCCAAAAGTGCGGTCTTAGTTAATCCACACATGCGATAAATCTATATTAATGGAATTTATCGCGATTTAACAAACTTCTGAGAAGCCTGGTACTTCAGAAGCTTCACTTCAGATGGTCACGATCAGACCGTGGGTCTGAAGAAACTTCACTTCAGAAGGTCTTGTGGTCCGATCGTCGCGTCGGTCAGAAGAAACTTCACTTCAGATGGTCACGGTCCGACCGTCGGTCAGAAGAAATTTCACTTCAGATGGTCACGGTCAGACCGTCGCGTCGGTCAGAAGAAACTTCACTTCAGATGGTCACGGTCAGACCGTCGGTCAGAAGAAACTTCACTTCAGATGGTCACGGTCCGACCGTCGGTCAGAAAAAACTTCACTTCAGAAGGTCACGGTCAGACCGTCGGTCAGAAGGAATAGAACTTCAGAAGGTGGACTGAGATGACAGATATCCTGTTGTCACAAGATAACGAACCCAAAGGTAAGCAAAAGTGTTTAAAAAAATCTTGCTGTCTTGAGGTGTAATGGTTTTTGATTTGATTATGTTTATAATCAAATCAAATCCGCACTGCTGCGCGTGCGGACGTGTCTGCCGCTCTAGAATCGGACTTTATAGTCACGAGCGCAGATGTTTAAATGTTTAAACGCTGCTTAAATCATCTGTCATAGATGCAAATAGGCCGATGATGATGATGATGATGTTTATAACTAGGTCCTAAGCACACAGAAACACTCAGCTATCTCTGTTGTCTGTGAAATTTGGTAGTTTTTTTTCTTTCAATAGCGTGACGGATTATTCGTGGTAGGAATTTATATTTATATATACCTATATATTTTTGTAATTAGGTATAGTTTTATTGTTATGAGTAATATTGTATATAATCACATTATTCTAGTATTTAAACCGGTAACTGCGAAGTATAAAGAATGGATTTGGGTGAAATTTCAGTACTGCATTGCTATCAAAACTACAAATCAACTAAAACAGAATCAATTTAGTCGTAAAATGCTTAACGAAAGAAAGTAGAAATTGAAAACATGAACTCATGCGTACAGAGCAACACAATATCGCAAGTATTGAATTATTTATTAAAACGGCGCGCAACCAGGTGGATACATTAGTGTGGCTTAGATTCGCGTAGCACGCTGAACGAGTGACGTCACCATTATCAGGAACCAATCGTTCCCCATGCCAGTCAGATAAAGATGATGAAATCCCTTCATCGTCAACTTCATCATCCTTCAATCTTTCAATTATCGTCAAGACGATCTAAAGGTCGGTTCATTAAAATGAACCTTAATCCTCCTAATATTATAAATGCGAAAGTTTGTATGTTTGTTTGTTACTCCTTCACGCAAAAATTGCTGAACCGATTTTCATGAAATTTGGCACACCTAGAGGGCAACTTGGATTAGCACATGGGATAGTTTTTATCGAGATTAGAGTGCAGCGTAGGCGCTTAACTAGGACCAGGAGTTAGGATGGGAACCTGATCCCATTGCACGGCCACGGTGGAGGGGGCTGATTTAGGTTGTCAGGTCAGCCTCCATAGGAGGATTTCAGGATTGTCCCATCCTGTTTCCCTTTGCGTCATTGTGGAAGGACTGGGTTATCGCTCAGGTTGCCTTGTTGCTTGTTACGTGATGCCTAAGATAGCTTATATATATTCAGTACAGCCCCAGAGGGCGTTGTGCATAGATGGTGTGTGTCGCCCTGATCCATCTACGATGTATCGCGTGTAACATATGCAATGACCTGGTTTATGTATGTGTGCCTAATTACCATGCATGTACACAATCACACATTAAACATTGCTGACAGATCCGGGGCACTGGCATACGCGGGATCCAAGTGCGTATTCGGTTTATCACCAAATTCCACACACACAACGGTATTCAGCAAGCCCGCCTGACGTCACTGAGAGTAACGTCACAGGATTCCCAATACAAGCAGGCGTATAGAAACACAAGTGTATATCATCACAAAGCGCAGGTCTGAGAGCAAAATTTCGGGGAATTTTCGAATGCGCGTTGTATAGAATTTTGCGTGGCACAACATTTCCTAACAATAGGATTGACAACATATTTGTCGGAGCTCGAATATTACGCCGCATGTGGATATTTAATATGATCTCCGACATGTAAGCGATGCGATATTACCTTATACACATTGGTACATCTCAGCAATGGAATCTTCCTTTCGTCGAGCATATTTCTATATTTTTATTGTACAGTATATACCTTGTTACATCTTAGCAATTGAAACTTTCTTTGGTCTTAAAATTTATGATTGTTTTCAAAATACCACAGAACAAAATTTCTAAGCGATAAAAATAATCACAAATAAAACATTTAACAAAAAGCACAATAAGACAATTTCGTCGAAGGTTAAGTTTTTATGTAATAGAAAGTTGTCGTAAAACTGTGTTTTCGCGCTCATAACTAGTAATGTTGCAACATAACGAGATCATCAGCTGAACTAGCCCGCGCTCCACTTTACTGTACGCGTTATAACAAATATTTGAACGAACATTTAAACGTGTTTAGCAATAAAACAAGTGCTACATAAATTGGTCGCTTTTTGTATATTATTTTACGTTTTGTATGCGTTGGGTTTCCTTTTCTCTACATTAGAAGTATTAGGTGTATGGGTATTTTTAATGCGGAGAAAAGAATAATGGTAGTCTAGAGTCGCTTCCTACGCCTGTGAACACCATAATCAGACTGAGTCGTTACCGGTATATCTCCTTATCAGGAAATTCTGACTTTCACATATCCCACAAAACATACAAAGAACATAATATTATAATTTTACCTGACGGCCTCAGAAGCCAGCGAATGTATTTTGAGTGTAAGTATATTATATTTCTATGCACGGCTACAGCTTGTACTGCTTGACGGATTTTAACTGATGCAGTTAAATTACTCTTGATAATGCGTGTGATAAATTACATAATAAATTATTTACTTACATTAAATAAGTATAATTAAACATTGAGCGTTCTGAATTTTTTGTCAAATTTTAATATAATCCTGTTATTATTATGAATACAAAAAGTTTGATTATTTGTTATTCTGTACGAAAACTAGCGAACGTATTTGTGGAAATTTGGCATTTCATACGGTTGTAAAATTCGGTCTTTGATTTATTTGTATACTAGCTGCGCGCCGCGGTTTCACGCGCGTTATATATTTCGATTCCGTGGAAATATCGAGATCGAATATAGAAAATCATCCCATGGCATCCCACATGAACAACTTTTCGGGATAAAAACTATGTATTAATCCAAGTTACTCTCTATGTGTGTGCCAAATTTCATAAAAATATGTTCCGCAGTTTTTGCGTGAAGGAATAACAAACCAACAAACATACCAATTTTCGCATTTATAATAATAAGTAGGAGTACGATTACACATACATAGACTTGATGTATCACCAGGTCTGCCCACCGCGTTCGAGACAACATTGTATTGCTTCTACTAGGGATCGTTAGTCGGTTACCTTGTATTAAGATCATTTGAATAATAAACACACTTAATTACCTACTTTGAAAGGTATAAATCGGCCTCCTGTCAAGATTACAGGCCAACAACTTCATCTAAACCGCGTATTACCTGAGTTATACAATTAAAACGAAGCTCAAGCATTGGGTTTCTAAAACATTAAACAGGTTGCTAGCAAATATGTATTGTGCAACTTCCGACGACCTAGAAATATAATATTGGATAAGTTATGTGTATGTTAAGTAAACTGATTTTTATGAGAGCTGCAAAGAACGCTGCTGATAATTTTAGTCAAGTAGTGAATTTGTTTTATAAACCAGCGTCCATAGATATCCGCATAATTATTATTGACGACCCGGCTGGCGCAGGGGTATGCAGCTCGGATAAGCGGAGCATGTTTGTGCCAGGGGTCGCGGCTTCGAATCTCGCCTAGGTCATGGATTTTTTTTTGTATTATGTGTTTATTTATGTATTATGTGTATTTTTGTAATAAAAATCTTAAATGTATAAATTTTTTTTAATCTATAAAACATTAAATATATTTCCGTTGTCTAGAACCCGTAACACAAGTGCTTACGGCACTTACCATTGGGCTAGACTAACGTAGTGTGATAAATCCTGCCCTGTTGCTGATAGATCCGGGGTACTACAATATAGCGGCCGAAGGCTCTCGCAGTGGTTTTTAGTCGGTAGGGGCCCCGTGCCGAGACCGACACACCCTTCCGGCTCACCCAGAGCCGGTTGGACGGTGCCTAAAAGCATTTTCCCTGCGTCAAAAAAAAAAAGGGTGATAAGTCCATAGATATTATTATTATGCAGATCTGCCCTGCTTCCCATAAATGAGCTCGTGTATTCCTACTCAAGCTACACGAGACGTGTACCTTTTTTTTATTTTAATGGTATAGGGTAAAGGGCAAACGTGCAGTCGGAGCCATTTTCGTAACTTCCAACGCCCATAGACATCCGCTTCTAGGCTATACGGATGCGCTGTCCTCTATTCTCCTCCCACCTCCATGGGCCACCGGCTACTCACCGCACGAAACGCGACAGCACAGTTATCACTTTACGACGGTCTTGTGTAAAGCCTGGTTCGCATTGGTCGAGTAAATTAGTCTAGTAGAGTATCGATTTAGTAGCTAAACTACTCGACTCGACCAAATGTCGTTCGCACCTTGAGCGAGTACAGTTCATAAGTAATTTGAGATCAGCAAGATGAACAACGTAAAATGCAACGGTTATCATAATTAAAAATAATATGCTTTTAAAATAAAATTAATTACCTACTAACCTGATGTTTTTTATTTTTAATTTAATTTCTTTTTCTCCGGGTATATTTAATTCTAAATTTAAATTTGCACTTTGTTTTATTTGTTTATTTTTATAAAGTGGCGACTTCATGTTACATAAACATTCATTTTCCAAATATTTGGAACGCGACACTTATAATTGAAGAGTAGGTATAATAATAATATTAATAGGGGAATAATTATTTTTGAGATTAATAAAAACAAACTCTTTGGACTCGTCACTCGACTAAATCGACGCGTTCGGACCTGTTTATCGGCGATCGAGTGAGTGGAGTGCGGACGCATGGTGGGGGTGCTACTCGCCCGAAAAAATAGAGTGAAATCTATCGACTTGACTAATTACTCGACTAATTACTCGACTAAATTTTTGGTGTTCAGACACGTTTAGCTACTAAATTACTCGCTACTCGACTAAACTACTCGACCAATGCGAACAAGGCTTAAGAGAGAGGTCCTCCCCGGTCGTGCCGGCCCAATTCGGCTGCATGCAGTGTGGCACTACCTCTTACAAAAACATACGTATTTATTTAAAATGCAAAACAGTTTTTGGTTTGATATGATAATAAATTACGTCCCTAAGTATGAATTGAATAAATAAACCGACTTGGTATCACATGGATCTCACAACTTTTTACGGTAGAAAAACTGAGCTGCGAAACTTGGTTTTTTTAAAGGATGTTTTTGATGGGATTAGTTTGTCTGAAATCTGAATAGTGAAATCCGATTGGATAGAAGGACTTACGCTGGGAGACAGACAGATTTAAGATAATTCCAGCCTGCGCTCCGCAGTTTCACCAGCGTATGTTTCTATCCTGTAGAAATATCGAGATGAGA
>LUGF01012854.1:211613-222761 GCA_001625245.1 Calycopis cecrops
AAGCCGCATGAAATGCTGACTGCTTTTATCTTTCTGTGTATATTTTATAATTGTTTGTCTTAGTCTATCATAAATATGTATTGTAAATATCAGCAATTAAAATCATATCTACTTCGATATGGAGTATTTGACTGTTTGCTCTCGTCTTGTCCTTACATAATATTAATTAAATTTTATTTAAACAAATATGTGCAGCTTCGGATTAAGTTCCACAGACAGGATTACACAAGGCCGGCGTAAAGTGACAGCTTTGCTATCGCGTTACGTGCGGTGTGTAAGTAGCCGGTGGCCCATGGAGATGGCAGGAGAAAGGAGGGCAGCGCATCTGTATAGCGAATGTGGATGTCTATGGGCGTCGGTAGTCATGAAAATGGATCCGACTGTTGGTTTACCCCCCTTTACCATAAAAAAAAGCATTATTTTGTGTTGCCTCGTATATTTCGTACGAATATAAAATTTGTGTAGTGTTAATTTATTGTTTGCGTAAACAGAAATTCGTTTTAAGTCCTCCCCTTCAATGATCGTGAATAAACAGACAAAGCTCCTCCCTTTGTAATGGAGATTTATGCGCGAATGCAAATATTTTCTGTTTTGGAACCATTACTGTTTGGATATAAAACATTTTTGATATAATTTTTTTGTTAATAAGATATTACGATACATTTTTTTATGTTTCGTCCTTATCGACAGACTAGGAGCATATGTTAGTGTTTAAGTACATTGTCTTATTTCATGGATTTTGTTAAAAATCCTCAGTTTTATAATGGCTGCCAGAGGCGCATGGCCCCTTGGAGGCCACCTATATTACAATATATATACTAATTGGATATCTACCTGTTGATAACACAATATAATATAATAATAAATTTGAAAGGAGTCGATTCGGCAAAAATTGGCAAGTTTAAATTGTCCAATCGACACCTAAGTCTAAAAATCTAGTAATTTCTAGACAATAAATATTCTATTCTATTTCTAGATAGATAAAGATTATTTGTAATTGTTGTTAATTTATATAATAATCTCGTGTCAGGGTGTGTTAGTCCGCAATGGACACAGAAACCATTGAACTGATTTTGATGAAATTTGCCATACGTGTGAAAATTGGTTTATCTCAAAATAAGGGCTAGGTAGCTAGGTAAAACATAGGTGATTGACGTGATATTTTTATTGCCACAGCAAATTAATTTTTAACAAATTAAATGAATATGGATTTGGTATTTAAGTATACACTCGCCCTACTACTTATCTCCCTCCTCACTTTGTGTGTGAGAGGGAGAGATACAATATTACGTAACATAATTTCCCAATATCAGCCACCTGATAAGTTTGGAAGCTCGTACGCCACAAAAAGCGGTATATTATCATAATTGAAGTGAAATTGCGCGAGATGTTGCGTAATGCAACAGGTACAATTAGTGTAGCCGCTCTATTTAATAATAACGATGATTCACGCGTTTTAACGAAACATATATGGCTCCGTTGCACGCGCGCGATAGTCAGATCTGGCTGCCTTGTAATGGTACGTTCAACCCGATAGTGAGGTCGGGCCATAACATGTTGAAGTTTCCAATTTATTAGAACAGGTCAATGTATTTTAGACGTCATTATCGGGGTACTGGAGCCACGCTGATATTCCAGGTGGAGGTATAAAAAAGCTGCAGTCCTGGACCACGTCAGGCTTAAGGCCTTAATATCATTTCTGTACCCATAAAAGGGCCCCCTTCTTAACTGCAATGTCTCGATGTCCCAGGCCCCGCAAATGCTTAATCCGGCGCTGTGGAAATACATTTGTATTAATTCTCAGGTAAAAGTAGGTAAAGAGTACTGACTCGGTCGGTTAGTAGTCGGTTCCAGCAAGCAAAGATACTAAATAGAAATAAGCGTGAACGAATAGAAATGGTTATTTTATTGTCCACATTTCACTGCCAAGATAGCTGAATTTAACACCTCTCAAGCTTAAGTTAGTAATACCATAGTTAAAACCACATAAATCCATCCAATTCGAGATGAAAACATTACCCTAACTAGTGCAGTTGGTTAAAAATTACCTCTCAAGTACTGAGACATTGACCCAAAACTACTGTCAATATCTTGGTCGTCTAATAAAATAAAAAAGCAGATGGAATAGAAAGCGATTGTTTGCGAAAACATTTTGCACTACATGTCCTTCATCGTTGTGATTCGTCGTTGCCGAAATTCGGTCAAGCAATTGCAGAAAACGTTATCTCACAATAAACATGCGTTCCGTTTCACGACATTATTATAATCTGTGATTACACTGACATTTGGTCACGGAGAATTATCGATTTGCCGCCAATTTTGACATATGTTAATTTACGTTGCAACTAATGCAATAACTGTTCTTATAGAGGTCGATGTGTAGTCAATATCACAGGTTGAATAACAGTTTCAGATTACCTCTAAAAGTCTATAATCAATATAGGTACTTATAATCTGGACCCTGAGGTTCCAGATAGGGTTCCATAATATTTTTAATAGCATAATGGGGCAAACAAGAAATCGGAACCATTTTCATGAGTACCGACATCCGCATAGAGTGGCGTTTCCCCCTTCATCCTTCCTCCCGCCATAGGCCACCAGCTACATACCTACACACCGCACCAAACGCGACAGCACAGCTGTCTTCTTTTCACTTCTCCGGTCGTACCGGCCCAATTGGGCTGCACGCAGTGTGGCACTACTTCTTACTAAATAAAAAGAAAAATCAGAAATCGACAAATTTAATTCTGACTTAATAGTGTTCTTGCTTAAGCTGATCGTGCTTATGTATCTACGCTTGAAAATATAAATTAATACTTGTAATAATACATAAATTATAATATTAATTAATCAGTAAAGTGTTCTGAAGGTTATGCAATTAAAATATTTTAAACATCCTTTTCTATAAGGGTTTCAATTCTAAGCGGATTCTGTAAATGTAAAGCTGTAATTAATTAATATCCTGTATTTAACATGCTTTATAAATGCTTATAATGTTTCTCAGTTTATTTTGTAAATGCAAATCTATACATAATATAATAAAACAGTAAAAAACGTTGAATATATTTACGAAAAACTAATTGGGGGCGATGTTAAAATAGTGTTAGAATACTTTTACAATGTTTTTTTAATTTTTTCGTTTGTCTGTTTGTCCGGGCTAATCTCTGAAGCTACTGGACGGATTCGAATGAAAATTTTTGTGGTGTATAGATACTATGTCTGGTCAACATCAACTACACATTTTACTGCGGGAAAGTCGCTCATTCCTACGGGAAATTAAGTGATTCTGCTTTACCCGATGGATTTGAAAATTTGAAAGAAACTTTCTGTGCTGTCATGATCTTATGAATGAAGCTTATCTATACATATAATAAATCACTTTGAATAAAATAGAATAAATGTACGCAGATTAATACACAATAGTTTATAATAAATGCCTACAATAATGCATCTTTCAACTATGAGAGGCTTAAATGCAAAGTTCCTGGTAATATAAAGGACTGCTTGGTTGGAGAAGGATGCACACGTACACTAGAATTTATTAAAATGATTAATATGTACAAATTTTTCTAAATTATTACCGAGGTCGTAAAGGACCTGAGTTGTTAATACGACCTTAAATAAATTAATTAAAAAAAAATATTTAAGTTAATTTAGGAAAACTTTTCCATAACAATTTTTCGTTTCCAAGACTTTTTTAGACAGGGTACATAGAAGCGACAAAGCGAATGTCTCATTCAACACTATGGCCACCTTACAAACTATACTTCACTCGAGTAGTACACTTGCTCGTCTGCCGAGAGGTCAGACCGTGTAATACATCTCCGTGGAAACTGTGCCACCTCTAGGGGCCGCGGTGACCCCATACCGATAACTTTCACTGGCCCCAGCGGAGATGTCGCGTGTTACGTCATTTGTCTCTTAAATACACAATATTATATGATCATTATATAATATATTATCATTATTGTAATATATTCTATTATATTTATGTTAGGATTATAATATTTGGAGACTATTATTGTGAATATATTATAATAATCATTAATCAAGCAAAGCGAAATATTTAGCAACTAGACTAATTGATTCAATTTTGTGTGTGTTAAAGATATGCGAAATTTTATAAAGCAACCATAAATAATGGGTGTCGTCATAAAGCGACTGTAATATTGCCGTCATGTTGAATTACGTTCTAGTGACTACAACGTATTTAATTCTCATTGCGCTATTCGGTGAAGAACAGAGATTGACCCCAAATGTACCGGCTACGTCATTCGCCGCTATGTAACGGCCGCTTTGTGACGGCGCTTCTCCACCAAACCAAAGTGTTAAGTGATGACAGGGCTAAGGACCTATTTAATTATTTTAACTTTGCCATAGTCTCCAACGTGTCACGAAGCATGCATTCAGAGAACAATAAATTAAGTCCATTCTAAATAGCAGGTTGCTCAATCATTCTTTACTGTTTCTTTGTGTCGTATGACTGCAACAAGGTGAGCCATTAAAGCCTTTTTTGGAAAAAAAGCTTCACCAGTTTATAGAAGGGGCAAAATACATTGTCTAGTCCATATTTCTGTCCTACATAATTTTTTTTTTGGTTAACGTAAACAAGTTATAAGTAAACCTATAATATAGTTAATAAAAATCAATGTACCTAAAGATAGAGTTGTGTTGCCATCTTTTGTCCCAACTTTCCAATATTGTTTATATTTTTATAACAAGTAATGCGAGTTAACTATATTTTTGTATCCGTTAAGCAACATAAGACATGCACCGACGCATGCGTTGCGATACCGATATTACTTTGTGTGTCAGTTATTTCTTAAGCTCAAAATATTGCCAACTTGACGCAATAGGATCAGTAGCATGTCATGAGTTGGTGCTGGAGTTCTACTGCGTTAGAGCAGTAGTACTCCTGATCCAGGTCCAGTTCAGATTGCACCGTCTCGTTCATCAACATATTTTACACGATAACTGGGTACTTGTATATATACTTATCTTACTTTAAGTACTTAAAAATATACAGGATTATTTAATAAGGCCAGCCAGCTCTCAGAAATTTATAAATATACACAATATACGAAAACTTTTATTCGAAATTCTAAATACAAAATTTTTTAAAAAAGTAAGACGAAAATTTCTAAAATGTTTTCCACACTAAAATAAATATTAATTTAATGGCCTGTTTAAATGTTATAAACTCTACATGCCTTGCAACACGCGGTGGTATTAACACTAACACGACTGACAAATGTCACTACATAAACAATTTAAATCTATGTACATAGCACTTAAAACTTGGAAAACTATTTAAAATTAATGTATCTAATTATGACGAAAGTTAGAAAACAAAAGTTGTATACACAAATATGATCGAGATTTCTTTTTATCTTGCTTCTTTTCTGAGAGCTTGCTGATACTTTAAAATTAACCTTACATAGTAAGGTAAACCATTTGTTAAAACATGTTCAAAGTCTTTCTATTAGCAAATTTTAAAATACTGGTACAAAGCCATGGTGTGGTAAGGGCAAAGTGCAAATACCTACAAAGTAAGAGAATTTGAGGACAGATCACATTATGAAAATAAGCTTTCCGAGCTGTCTCAGTTCTAAGAATTGTAAATGAATTGTATTTTTCATTGTACCCACCATTATTTTGAAGTCCTGGTAATTGTATTTCGCAGGCTAATTTCAGGTTTCGGCTAGAGTTGGTGGTGGTGATAGAATTTTAACGTTCAATAGGGGAATTATGGACATTGTACATTAATTAAAATATTTTCATTTCATTTCAGTTATACAAGGTTGATACAAGCGAGAGGCATTAAATTACCACATATTTAGTGTATTATTTTCAGGCTACACAACAAAAATCAGATCAATCGGAGCTATAAATTAGCCACAGGAATTTTTCAAAGTTTTTTCTCACTTCGTACACGCTGTATTGCAGCTGTCCGCCGACTATGGCCGGCCGGGGTCATTCACCCTGCGGGAGCTTGCCGCTGGCGGCTCGCGTCTATACAAAGCATGAATTAATTTTTTCGCTATTTAACTTGTTTGAAAAAGTATTTTCGTATACTTGTCGTCTACTTATTTTTAACAGTTTCGGATGAATTGTAGGCACTTATAGTATATGTGGTTTAATTTAATGCCTTTCGCTTGTATCAACCCTGTATATTTAAATAAACCTAAATTTTAATGTTATTATTTTAGGCATCTACAATATTACTTCAATTGATATCGGAATAAAATAAACTTTATGTTAAAAGTATTTAGATATTCCAGATTGGAATTCTCAACAACTCTGCCCTTTTGCAACTCTTTATTTTTCCATTTCATTTACATAACAGGGTTATTTTTAAAATACCATCAAGCTGCCAGACATAGTTAGCATGCATTTTTTGTAACAAAATTTGTTCTACAACTTTATCTTAGATGATTTTTTAATTTTTAATATACTGTGGTGACACAAGTCCCGCGCGGCCCGCGCGTGGCACGCGCGCTCGTATTCTTTTTTTCCGGTTCCCCATTCTAGGGGAGGCCTCGAATGGGGCACCGGAAACTCACAAACAGCATGTAAACTGACAAAATGGGTGTCACTTAATGGCGGTGTCATGTGTACTTTCTATGTAGCAAAAAGTGAAACATAAGATATCACTTATTTTTAGAGGTTTTGGCGATAATACTGTTATAGCAATTTTCCATTCTTTATGGTGTTTTATCCATTACCCTAACGCCCCTTTGAAAGGTATTGCCGATATTATGGTAATAGCAAACGCTTATGCCATCGTCATGTATTTATTTTCGTTACTTGTCGAAAATGGTTGGAAAATATTTCATGGAAACTGGATGACTTACATATCAACGCACAGCCGAAACTCTTCTTTCCATTCAGGAATCATGATACAAGTAAACACTAAGACAGGATTTTTCAAAAAAAGTATTTGCGGAATGAAATCATGTGAAGATAATTCATATTATACAATTTAATGCGTTGAATTACGTGAAATGTAATATATTATGTGCTTAATGTGCAATAAAAGAAGCAGTTTTCCATGTTAAAGATTCTTTTGGCACGTTCATAAAATATGATCCATTTTCTAATCATGATTTGTCTCACTCACACACACTTGTGCATATGTAGTGTTTTATCACAGGTCCTCCGACAGCAAGATATTCACAGTATCTGTGAACTTGGCTAATTGATAGAGACACATGAGAATGATAGAGATGTGAAGTTACAAACATGTGTCCTCTCGTGAACGTGATAGAGACAGCTATGTCACAATTGTTGCGGTCTGTGACTTTCCGGTGTTTTATTTGTAAAGGGAAGAAGGGCACACATATTCATAACAATAGGTGGAACAATATAACCAAAACGCTTCGACTGTTTATTTGCGCCTTTGCAATATAAAAACCATTTCAATTTATTTAGCATTAAGTTATATTACCTAGTCGTCTTTTGTTCAGCCCTTTTCACTTTTATCTTCCTCATATTCTGAAGACGTTATTTCAATTTGTTTTCCGTCCGTACAGAATGTTCATGAAACATTCATTTATTATAAGGAGATCGTACGGCGGTACTCAAACGTGGCTTTAATCTCTTCATATCCAGCTCGGGAGGCTTTTCAAATGTGCTTTCAGGACATTCATATATTCAACAAACGTTGTTCCCCTCAACCCACTCGGGTGAATATTATTTCAAATTCAATAACTGCCTCGATAAGGTTTTTATTATATGCTTCGAGAAAGCAAATAGTTATTGTTTCGTCTTAAGTTTACTCGAATATTACTCACTAGCTGGTGCCTGCGACTTCGTTCGCGTAGCGTAGTAATATAAAAGTCATAATGATTTGTTATTGTTTGCTTGCAGTGTGCCGATATCCCGTAGGAATAACGAAATTTACCTCAGTAAAAAGTGTTTCCAATGTTGACCAGGCTTAGTATCTATTTTTTTTTTATTTTTTTTTTTTATAGTTAAGGAGGGCAAACGAGCAGTCGGAGCCATTATCATGACTACCGACGCCCACAAAGATCCACATAGAGGGTATACGGATGCGCTGCCCTCCTTTCTCCTCCCACCTCCATGGGCCACCGGCTACTTACACACCGCACGAAACGCGACAGCACAGCTGTCACTTTACGCCGGTCTCGTGTAAGCGAGAGGTACCTCCCCGGTCGTGCCGGCCCGATTCGACTGCATGCAAGCATGCAGTGTGGCACTACCTCTTACTAAACTAAACTATACTAAACTACAAAAAGTTTCATTCGAATCCGTCCAGTAGTTTCGGAGATAAAAAACAGACAAACAGGCAGACAAAAAATAAAAAATTGAATAACTACTATTTTAACATCGCCCCCAATTAGTTTTTCGTAAATATATTCAATGTTTCGTTCAACACACGGATTTTATTGTTTTATTATAATATATATATATATGTACTTATAGATTACAATGAAACAACTTTAACGGATTTTATCGCGGTTTAATTAATTATATTACAAGCTCGACGTTTCATATAAGCTTTAGGGTCAATTCACACCAAAAGCGCGGCGAAGGGCAGCGAAGCGGAGCGCACTTTCAGAGTCATATGAATTTAAACTTTATTTTCATAAGGTACTTATTATCGAATTCTCGCGACTTCCGCGCGGGTTCCAGCGACTGCTCGAGCATTCGCAGGAATCCGCGCGTCTCGTTCGAGTTTCTTATGCGATAATAAGTATTATAGTAAGTATTATAAAGTTGAAATTCATATGACACATAAACTGCGCTCCGCTTTTGGTGTGAATTGACCCTTACACTTTACAGCAATCATGGTGACTGGACTGTCCTCGACTAGCATGATAATATCATGGTTTGTAACATGTGAAATAAATAATTCTACTACATAGTTCTGAAACAGATTGCTAAAGAAAGTAAAAGAATATTATTCATAAACATTCTTTCTGTTTTAATCACTGTATGCTAATCAAGACAGATCAGATAAAAATTATATTTTGAAATTTGAAGATTAGATGGATAATTAAATGATATTGTTCTTTATTTAACTTGAAATAGATATTTGTAACTTGGATGAAAACAATTTTGTTACGAAAAAATATAGACAAATTGATAACCTCATTTTTGAAGCTGATTAATAATAAATCGACTCTAGGCATACAGAGAAAAATGAACTTAATAATGCTAGAAGCACATAAAAATCAACGATGAATCTAATTTACGTAGCTTCGTCAGAAATACGGAATATTGAATTCTGTCTCTCATTATTGAGCTCGATGTTGATCGGATCGGAATCAAATTGGATGAGGTCTAATCAGGTCAAAGCTCGTTAGATATGTCAACGACATTTGTCAACAAAGATCACCGAGTGAACGGGTTATAGCGTGTGTTTTGTTTTTATACACACGAAGAAAATTGGATTAGATGGCAGTGCATTTGTGTTAAGTGCGATGTGTTAATAAATAAGTTTAGTGTAGCAAGTATGAATGAATTTTCAGTCTCTGTTACAACCTTATAATTGTTACTAATTGTTATTACCAGTTGATATTCAAAATTTTTAACTGGTGTGTCCCGTTCCATGGTGGGGCAACCCTAGATGACTTAAGACATAAAGCATAATAAGCTTAAACGTTAGATAATAAGAATAAAGTGACCGGTTCATGAGGTTTTTGAGATGCTGTGGCCCACTGGGGACATTGATTTATATAACACGGGCTGTGTCCTGTTGTTCCATGCGTGTATACTTCTCCCGCCGAAGCCATTAATTGTTTCGCAATGAAACGTAGGTACCTAATTTGTTTGTTATCCCAAATATCGTTCTATGCCAGGTCGATATTTGGGGTCGATATATCAGACTCCAATCCTTTCTGTCCAATCCTATCAGGTTCCAATCCTTTCTGTAGTTTTTGCGTGAAAAAGTAAAAACTTTCGCACGTATCTCAGAGCAATGAATGTATATCATTATTTTTTATGTTCTCATTGATAATCTCGTCTCATACAAGCACGGTGGGCGCATTTTCACTCGAGACACAATGTCTCCATGACGTCACGCGGACTGATCTCTTCTCTCCGCTGTTCGTCACGTTACGCAACACACCCGTCCGCCTCCGGTTTCGTCTGTTCATTTCCAAGATCAAACTTACGTAACATGTTACATCTGGACTTCATTAATAAGAGGCATATAATGGTATTTGCGAAGAACACTGCACTAGACACAATAAATACATAACTTACATAAATAATGCACTAAATAAGTAAAAATCAACAAAAAGTGGGTTATAAAGAAATAGAACTGGCACAAACAAAAATAATAGAAAAAACACTATTTAAAACATTTGTTTATCAGTAACAGTATAAATATTAAGAAACGACATACAAACAGGGGGTCGGATTCTAGAGAACCTCCCTTATTACTTACTCTAAGTACGACTTAATTTTACATAACAATGAGTATTAATAACACATTAATAATAATTAATAATAATATTAATAATTTAAATAAGGAAGCTAATGACAATGAGTGTCGGTAATTATGAAAATGGCTATTACTACTATTGCTTGTTTACCTCTCTCTCATATAGTTTTTAGTCAAACTCTCAATGTAAAATTGCCTTAGGTACATAACCTGCGTGCGATGGCTCGGAAAAATACAACCGTTTATTTGGGGAGTGACATTTCGAATATGGAATGTAATTTTGAATTTCGAATTTGGAATATTGCATTATTTAAAACGATCGAATATTACATGATTTGCTAAGAGGTTTGCTTTCCATTTAAGCCTATTCTATAGAGTAAGAAGCAAATGATGAAGGCTTTATATGACTTCCCACCACCATAGGCATCAGCAAAATTATTACGCAGATGTGCCTCTCTCCTCTCCTCCAATAGGCTACCGGATGTAACACGACACACGACACCATAGCGGTAGTATGTTCTCCTTATATTTCTTTACTTCTAACTAAAGTTCTCTACTTCTAACTCAGTAACAGGTAGTGTCTCACGCTACATGCATGCATGTAGCCAAATTGGGCGGGCACGACCAGGGTACCTCCCCGGTCGCACCGGCCTCGCTTACACGAGACCGGCGTTAAGTGTCAGCTTGCTGTCGCGTTTTGTGCGGTGTGTAAGTAGCCGGTGGCCCATGGAGGGGGG
>LUGF01012854.1:236737-269401 GCA_001625245.1 Calycopis cecrops
TTGACCCCAATATGTGCGGAGTATGTTTTGTTAAAATAATGTTTTAATATACAATTTATGATCGTTATTAAAACTATCCAATCGATAATGTAAAATTATTTTTTTGCAATTTAGATTTTAAAAATAATGATACAATTCCTATATTAAAACAGTGGACGAAAACTAAAGCATTTATTTAGGCAACAAAATAAAATGCAATAATCTGATTACCAACATATTTTATGCTAAATGTATTCATTTTTTATTAAACAAACAGAATACTTATCCGGTATGGAATGTTTTAAATAATTAACGTTAATTTTAATTATCATTCTAGTTAAGTTTTTTTCCAGTGTAACATATACATACACATACATATAACATGAAACCGTTGATCGTTTAGTAGGATTACTTAGTAAGAGGTCCAAGCTTCACGCATGCATGCAGCCGAATTGGGCCGGCACGACCAGTGAGATCTCCTGCTTACATGATAATGGCTTAAAGTGACCGTTTGGTGTGGTGCGTAAGTATTGGTATAGTATGACAGATACCACATCTTGGGATTAGTACCCTCCTAACAGGTTGTTTCTGTACCACAATTATTGTAAATTCATAAATTGTATTATAATATATCATTTATAATGAGATTTAATTGCTGACGTTCAAAAAGTAAATCCTGTAATTCTATTTTGAATAAAAAAAATCATTGCATTTCATTTTATGGATGACGATTGGATTGGACGACACATGGGTGAGCGAGGAGCAGGTGCGTTGGTAGTAGTTTATAATAAGGCACTTTTTGTTATTTCATATGACAGTCATAAATTTACCGGCAGTCATAACATAGGTCGTCAAAAGTTTCACCTGCTACGACGTAAGAACACTCCACTAAATTATGCACGACCTAGTTTCCGAGCCCCACAGTATCACCTAGGCATTATGTGGAACCTAGTTTTTATATGGAACACTTGCTTTCGTATTAATTCAGTTTGTGACGCTAGTTAAATATAGGAATTATTTGTCGTTTCCTTACATGGTAAGTTAAGGTTTTTTTAGGTTTTAAAGTGTGTAACAGCGAAACTTGCGTAATATAAGTTTGACTCATTTAAGTAGTTTTTATTTTTCTTGCATCAAAGTTTACACAAAGAGATACATAGATGGAACTCTTACGAATTATTTTATTAAACATGTATCTTGTAAGTGTATCTTAAAATACAATAAAGTAATCAGTTCATAAAAATTCGAAAAATTCCAAATGATCTCGAACTAAATGAGGTATTTTCATGATTGAAGACGCCCATAGACATCGGCAGAGAGGTTTTTTTTTTTATAAATAGGGATACCATGCACGACTGCTGCTACCGCTGTTGCAGCAACCTTCGAACTTATTTTTCCATTATGACATCCCTTTTTTTTTTTGGTTGTTCTCGTGAATGGCCCCGAGCATTCCCACACTTTATACATTTGTTAAATTGGGTCTTATATAGTTCCATATTATTATTTTACGTTTTTGATTTTATTGCTTCTAGTTTACATTAAGCTTCTACTACAATTCTTACTACAGTTCTATTGTACATTATCTCTGGTTTTGTTCATTTTATATGAACTCGGCATAGAGGTTATACGTTGCTAACTCCCTCCCTCCATGGGCCAGTGGATACTTACACCACACGAAATGTGCACAGCTGTCACTTAATGTCGGTACCGTGCAAGCGAGAGCCGTGCCCGTGCCCGCTCAATGCAGTGTAGCGTGGCACTACCTTTTACAAATTTCTCATATTAAATTTGTCTTTAATTTTCATCTGTGGTGAGACAGAGGATGGTGATGACGAATATGATTTGCATAACCATTGCCAGAGAGTACAAAAGAGCGGGTACTTTGCTTTGTCCCCGCAATTCTAAACCAGACCCAAATTATAATTGGACCGCCCGCCCAGCCTTTTATAAATACTGACCCTTAATGAACAAGAGTACTTGTAAAAAAATGTATGCCCGGCTTTTTTTGAGGGCGTAAAATTGATCTCAATTGAACCGAAGTATAGGTTATATTTCAGTATCTAGAGTAGGTGTTAAATATTTTTCTAATTAGCTGCCCCGCGGATTCACTCACGTCAAAGCTGCTCCAATTTAGACTATTAAATAATAATGGTTCCCATTATTTTTCTGTCTTGGGATTTTCTCGACGTACTCGATAAGTTTTTATCAAAATCGGTTCAGCCATGAACATGATCCATTCGGACATAACGTGCGGTCAAACAAACAGACAAAAAAAATCCTATAACGGTGTCATTCTCTTGTCTTCTTCATCTTCCTTTCAACACTATGTAGCTTTATTATACGTATATACTAGCTGCGCTCCGCGGTTTCACCAGCTTAAGTTTCGATCCCGTGGAAATATTGAGATGAGCAATAGATGATGGCCGATTCTCAGACCTACCAAGTAGGTTCACAAAATTTCACGAGAATCGGTCTTGAGATTTCGGAGGAGTATGGTTACTGACATTGTGATACGAGAATCTTATATAATACTAGCTGCGCCCCGCGGTTTCACCCGCGTAACTTTCGATCCCGTGGGAATTTTATATATTAGATGTACAAATATAGAGATATGGAAGTGGAAAGTGGGATTCCAAACTTCCTTGCTACAATTCTTCTTAGACAATATGTACCTATGCATGTCCATTTTCCGCTTAGAATCAGAATAGAATCAGTCAAGACTCGGTGGATGTCAGTGGATCCTTACCGGACCTGCGGTGCGGCCATGTGTAGGGGAGGCCTATATCCGCTGTGAACTTTCTCCGGCAGATTACGCTGATAAAAAGCCCGCAGAAGAAATCAAAATTATAATCTCAATAATATCGGAACATCTATATTTGGAATCTGAGGACACCCACGCGTGTGAACGCACCTTAATAATATTAGATAATCTAAACATTACGAATTTTTAAGACGTTTATTATATAAGAGTGCAAACGAACAGTCGATATCTTATGGTATTTTCCATTGTTTATGAAGAAGCATTCTTTTCCCCCGTCTCTCCATTATCGTTCACAAAACCCCTCAAATACCAAACTTTTCACAAGAGTGTATCCACTTCACATGGGTAATTTGTGATATCTATTCATTCGGCCTACGCGAAAAGGTCGAAAACTGTCTCCAAATCATCTTTCGCGAGAAAGTATTAAAAGTTGTTTAGTTAGTTATAGCGATATTAGTTTTAGCGATATCAATAACTGGTCTAATACTTTTCTATTAACATCTCCATTTTCTATCATCTCGTATACGTGATGAGAAAACTTGTTTTCTTTTACGAAACATCTTAATAAGTGGAGCTTTTTGTCACGTACTGGACGACTTATTATTTCTTGTAAACACAAAGCCCTGTATCTTACAAAGCCGAGCCAATCTGGAGTTATTCGTTTTGTAAATATAAAGAGACTGGATACATCACTTTAATTATTATTTCATGGCAGAATAATAGTAGTTATATCTGCTATAAAAGCTTGTTTTATAAAGTGTCTAATACATCATTTGTGCCTAGAAGCATTTTCCAGGATGAAAAATGTTTTTAATTTTATTCTAGATTGTATATTGAAATTAAATATTTTTAGAATTCACGAAATAAAATCCCAAAATGGCGTTTACTAAATAATTTGGAAGAAATGATGATTTATAGCATAAAGTATTGCCATCCCTGGTCCATTAGTGATAGCAATTTGCTGCTGCCTTATATGGAGCTTTAAACCCGATTTTAAATAAATGTGACCGCTGCCGTCGCTAGAAGTGAAGTCAAGAAAGGTTATAATTTCTCATTAGACCCTTTTCTATTGTTACAGATGATATCGGACTGAAGACCGAGCGAAATAAAAAAACGTTGAATGTTCATATGAGTGTTTAACGAAAAAAAAACAAAAATGTTAATAAAAATGTACTCGGTGACTTTGTTAGTGCTAGTAAGTGTTGTTAGTGCGAAGGTGAACGTGACTGCCGAGGTCAGCGGCTCTCGCATGTCCTGGCTGAAGAGCATCCTGGACCACCACGACTGGCTGGAGTACGTCAACAGCAACATCAGCCTGCCACACCAGTGCGAGGACGATTTGAGGACGTACGCCACTGCGCTCAACGCGGGACGCGTTTGGGCATCTAAAAGTGAGTAATACTGTTTTTTCAAGAGAGTTTGTGTTTAACATAAGACCAACGAGGTAAAATAAATGTGGCTTCTAAAAGTGAGTAGGTATTATTATAGTGTTTGATTTAAGATATTATATTTGTGTTACAAGACAAACAATGTAAAATATCTATCTATCTTTAATTAGTGTTGGGAGTTGTTTTTAGTTCACAAAATACCAACAGATAAGTACTTTTTATACAGGGAAAGGTATCGGCATGTTGGATCACCTTTGTTACCTTTAAAGCCTCCGAAATCACCAGAAAGTTGATATTTTTTCGATTTTGTTCGTTCCAATTTTGATCGATTTAAAATAAAAATTTTCCATGTCTGACTATAAAATAGCTTTTCGCCTTTACGTCATGTTTGTTTGTTCGAATTTTTGATACATCTAAAATAAATCCTTCCGCGCGTGATAAATAAAATGGCTTTTATGGAGAAAAACCATTAATATTTTTACTGCTGTCAACGTAATCTGGAAATATGAAATTTCTAATCCGTGAACTATAAAAACTAGCGTCGTTCAACGACCTTCTACAGGTCAGCTTGACCGTGGCACGTGACGAAATTGTTCAATTTTATACGAAAATACTGCGACGAAATTCTAATCGAAAGGTTCATGACAACAGTTTTTATGGCTTGTAAGATTAGCTTATTTATGATGCTTTTATATTTCTTTTTTATCTATTATCTGTTGACGATTTATCTAGCGTAAAACTGATGTTTTTAAATTAGGTTTACAGGTACAGGTTTAAAAAGTATTTTTCAGTAAGAGTAATAAATAAGGAACCGGGATATTTTTCAGTAAGAATAATAATTGAGGAACCTCTCGCCCAAATGATACTTATACCCTTATAGCCTTATTATAGCCTTAAATGTAAGAGCTATACCTACTGTGTCGTTTCGTGCGGTTTGTCAGTTGCCAATGACCCATTGAGGAGATGGAGTGAAGGACGACAATGCATAGGCGAATATTAATACGCGTCGGTAGTAGATAGATGGACCCAACCGTTCCTTTGTGGGTTCCATATCTGCCTATCTGCTATAAAAATGCAATCATGATTGGGTACGTAAATTAAATTTAGACATTTGATTTCATCAGTTCCCGTAAAGTAAAAATATATTGGCACAAAAAAAAACGAATTTGCACAAGACAATAAATTAATTATGTATTAACTTCCTCTGTTATGCAGCTAAAGGCCTTTCACACGTTCCGAGAACGACGCTACGTACGTAACAATTATCGAAAGTGTAACGCGGCATAATTTGGCGCATGTGTATAATTATTATTATTTAATGGCCTATAAGCTATAATATTAATAATTATCAGGCTGCGTACTGTTTTAAATGCATTAGAAGAAGCGTCAATTTCATGCCTATGTTTTTTATATGTAGATTTCCGCTTAGGCTTAACGGATTTTAACATTCAAGATTGAGTTATTATAAGATATTGATAATGACGGTAGAGATCTTACTGAAGCTAATGAAGTAGCAGTGAAGTAGTTATATCATAATTTTGATTTAAATGTAATCTTTTTATTTAAATGTAATCTAAAAAAAATAAAATATTAGTTTATTTTACGTAAGAAATCCTTACTCATATAAATGTGAAAGCGAGTTTGTTTGTTTGTTGTTTACACTTTCTCACCTTAGCTACGGAGCGCATCGCCATAAAATTCAGCATACGGTAATTGGTGCACATAAACTTGTACAGCGTAACGTTTTTTCCGTCCTACTGATAGGCATTTAAAAATACTTCTCAAAATTATATATTTCACCACGTGGTCTTCACGACAAAATTTTCATTAAAAAAAAAATTTTGTGCCAAATTACTCAGACACTACTAAGACACTCTCCGTGTCTTATTTATGTACAATGCCATTAGTGACTTACACACCGTCTTCACACTGGTACTTATTGACAATAGAACAATAGATAATCAATTAAGAGGTTGCTAACAATGCCATTCAATGATGTCAACGGTCACACACGAGAGAGGTTATATAACCGACCACAAAGTTCAGGTCGCCCGCGGCCCGAGGCTCTGACTTGTTACGTAGCCGACAAGCCGTCTGAGGTGGCATAATATGGAATAGCACCTTGTATATTATTACACACACAGCCACTAACTTTTTAGGTTAGAGGTATAACTCGTTTTAGAACTACTCTGATGGATTATATCACGCCTTATAGCCTCTTCTTAAGCTGGCAATGTTACAGGTTTTTCTCGGTTTCTAAGTTATATGTTAAATTAAAGTTATAATGAAGCTTTAAAGTTATGAACTAGCTAGATTTAACGACCAAAAAAATCGATTACTTCAGATAAATTTTCGAATTAAAATATATTTAAAAGTTGTATAAGGTACACTGTAGTGCCCAAGGAATCTGTCAAATAGTCTTGCATTAAATATCGGCAAATCAAACCAAAATATCTTAAATTAATGTCGGCAGTGCAATGTTTGTAAATAAAATTCAATTTAAAGGAGGTTTCATAGGCTTCTATAATACTAAATTAGCTCAAACGATTAGCTAGGGTACCGGCCACCTGATTTATATATTAAGATAATAATACCATGACCTCCTTTACAACGGTTCAATTATTTAAATGCAGTCATAATCGCAGTAAGTCTAAATCATCGCTGCTTTAAAATATTTAAATAAGTCGCAATATAATATCACTAAGTAGTTTTACGAAACAGTCGCCGGCTACTGCGCGAGCCCGCGTTTAATTTTAGTTAGAGGTTTTGCACTAACGACGAACTGATGTTTATTACTTACGAAAACCTCGAATTTCCATATTCGAAACAAAAATGAGTTGTGATGTTGCTGCTTTTATTACGTTGAAGTGAATAATATAAGTGCAATAGTGGTAGTATATTAAGCTGTTGGTAAATTATAATCTTGTATATTATTAACGAATATTTTCCCAGCGGTTTTGGGACGATAACTGTAACTTAAAGAATCGATAGTATTCACATTTAAAAAAACCAGACAGAGGAGAAATTACAAGTCTCCTAAACTTTTTAAGATGAAATTTTCATTTAAATAGGTTTAAATAGTTCCGAAATTACTTGGGACCGTGACCTGTGAGTCACAGGCTGTGACGCTCTCTGGGGCTGAATGGGCCATTGTCCAGCAATGTAAAATATCAGGTGAACTAGCGTAAAAGATCCTAAGCTAAACATGAACAAACAAATCGAGATTCTATTACCTACTATCAATTTAAATAGGAAGGAAGATAATTCTGAGTACAATTTTTATGGGGCTAACCCTCCACCCTGTCTACCATGGTTATTGTCACCGCTAGGCCTACGAGTAGCCGCCATATTATCCCTTGAAACCCTTGGGAGCCATTGGATTTAACGCCTCTATCCGCAGCGAAATCCATCAGTAAAGATATAGTGAAAGAGGAAAAATCTAAAGACTTCCCATTCCATCCTTTGTAATATGAGAGATAGAGGTACTTTATTATAGTAAAATACTAAAAGATATCAATGATTCAGAATTTATATATTATGTTTATATATACATATTTTATTATACATAATTATTATTATAAAATAAGATATTTCATTATTAATCTGTTTATCACTATATAGGTAGATACCTCTGAGAATCGGTCAACATCTATTTTTCATCTATCTATTGTAATATCATAAAACTAATTAATGCGTTGTCGTATATACTTAAACCCTCGCGACTCTGGCACATTCAGGTAGAAAAATATCTATATAGGGTCTGTGAAAACACATGTGTGATATGGATATCATTCTATAAAGATAACAGATAATGTCCAGAAACAAACATACAGACAAAGTCGAGAAACATAACTCTACTTAAATCGCAGTCGGTTAAATAGCAGAAGTTATGACGTGTAGCAGTAAGGTAATTAAAGTGTCAAGACCCCTCATAAAATTAGTTGCTACTTTATGTAGAGTATGCAAGTATTGATTTCCAATAATAGCCGAGGCAGCGCCGTTTAAAAGTGCCTTCACACTGATCACGTTCGCCGCAGCGGTGCGGAAGCATTGTTATCGATAGAGGGAATCGCAGCTCCACCACTTGTTCATTTTGACTAAGTAAACTCCCAGTGGATGTGAACAAATTATGTTCTCTGGGAAAATAGTACTCGATGCCCAAGATCGGGATGGTTGGCGTTCTACGCCTTCATTTTATCGCGAAAAACCACGCGAGGGAAGCCGCGGGTAACATCTAGTAAAATATATTAAGTATCATAAATGCGACAGTTTGTACGTGTGTTTGTGTGTCGCAAAGTGATAGACCGTCGCTTTTCATGAAAATGCGAATTAAAATGAAAAAGTTTTTATTCAAAATAGAATTACAGAAATTATTTCTTGAACGTCAACAATTACATCTACCATGAGGTTTAATAACTGAGCCCCATCCGAGAGTCACGTCTGAATCACAACTATGCGGATGTCTATGGGTGTCAGTAGTCATCAAAAGGCCCTTTCTAGACAATCCCTTTATACTGATAACAACTGAGTCGGCAACGCGCACAAAGCCCCCATCTTGTGTTAGCATCTCACCTACTAAGCTACTGCATACGCCATTTCCAAGCATAAATATTACAGCATCATGAATATTACTCAAAGTGATGCAGGCCGTAAATCAGAGGAAGCACATTTCGCTCAAGTTGCTACATAATTTATATCCCAGTTGCCGTCTCTCAAGCATTTCTCGTTTGAGTATTAAAACTCTGTATAGAGCTTTATCTCCATAACAATAGCAGGAGGATAAAGGATGGTATGTGCTGAGACAAAATACATCTTATATTATAAGCCAGCTAACACATTGCTTCGCTAGATAATATTACAATAATTTTCCTTTCCATGGAAATATGGGGATGGAAATCCTTTTTTGTAGGATTTTGACCATAAAATGTCACACGAGATCTTTTTGTATTTTGATATTATTTTTAGATATTGTAAATATTACGTAGGATCGATTTCGGCTGTCGATAATCTGAAGTATGTCATATACCAGTAACACAAAGTTCTATAGTGTAGATCTTCATCGCCTTAAAAGTTATGTATATGGTACATGAGTAGCCAGTGGCCCAATGGGGGATGGGGTGAAGGAGCACAACTCATCTGCCTGAACCATGAAACGTGTTGGTGCGATGGCATCGCTACTCATCAATCCACCAATCAAGCTCGATTATCCGATTATGCTGTGTGAAAATATAGGTATAGTACAGGGTTTCTTAAAGTTGGGTCCATGTGTCAGGGGTCCGGGATAGCTCGGTTAAACCTTAACATTATTGTGTACATTCAGTGCTTTTAAATGTAATGCATATCATGTAAATAATTAAGGTTTGTTTACTTTTCCTAAAATATTCTTTGACAGAGGTCCGGGGCTCTTAAATTGTGGAAAAAGGTGCGTGTGTGCAAAAAGTTTAAGAAACCCTGGTATAGAGTAAAGCAATTTATTGTTTTTTTATAATTTATGAATCCGTTTTCCAAATATACGTCCGTCATATTGTGTGTCGAGTTCGTTCCTGTACACTGATTATGCTGACTGAGAGATTATAGATTAGCTTCCGCTCGCGGCTTCGCCCACGTGGATTTCGGACTTCAAAAATGATTCAAAATTTTAACTTATTATGTTATTCTGATATGAACGCTATATTACTGTAAAGTTTCATGAAAATCCGTTCAGTAGTTTTGCTGTGAAAGAGTAACAAACATCCTTACAAACTTTCGCATTTATAAAATTAGTAGGATTTTTCTAGATTAGACAATTTATAGGGCAGGATACAATCGGAGTTTATTTATTTTACAAACCCGACGTTTCGGTAGGTCTACAGCAATCATGATCACGGGTGGGCTTGTAAAATAATTAGATAAACCGCGATAACATCCGTTAAAGTTGTTTTATTGTAATAATTAATAGATAAATTTATTCGATTATACTTAAGACATCACTATATTTTATTTTCAAAACTCTCTATCTGACCCGAATATTCAAGTTCGAAGCTGGTATACAACCTGGTGTTGAGTGTTGATTCGCACGCGCTACTTTTGTTCTCAAAGGTCAGTGAAGGTTAAAAAACTTTTCACGTAATAAGTTTCGTAACACGACGCAGGTGAGTTTCATCAGAGTAATTAAGGGTTAGGCGAAGGGCGCTCAGGGAACGTAACCAAGTTACCTCAGTTACCCCAATTACACCGCAGACATATGAGATGGGCACTCGAGATTATGATAGTATCTGTATATTGAACTAAATATAACTTTGATCTACATAACTTGTTGAATGTTAAACTTATATGAAAGTATATTTTTAACTTTAGTTTTGAAACATATTCCTATAGAAAAATGGGTTTTGCCAATAGGTTCAAGAATAAAATTTATTTATTATCATCATCATCATCAGCCTATTGCAGTTCAACAGAGGACTATATACCTCTCCCTTAGAGATATAGATCTCCCATAGCACGCCACTGGCCTAGATCTTCGGCTAACCTTTCCCACTTCCTGCCCACAGCTCAATTTCAATTTCTGTACAATTATTCCGATTCTATATATTTATGTACATGACATGGAGGGGATGACATGTTTCCATCATTATAAGATGCTTATAGATAATAAATATTCGGGTTTGGCGTCCGATCTCGTCAGGGGATCGAGCCGGACGACTTCCCAAAGGCAATAATTCTGCTCCTTAAAAAGGGCCCGGCCTATCGCCGAGGTGGCCCTGTTGCTCACAGTTCCGGGCTCTACTCCTCCACCTAAGGCAAAATGCTTCCGTGAGGTTTTAGTGGCGCAGGATTCTCCCAGAGTTCAGAATCCCAACATCCACAACTCCCAGAAAATGTTGATGCGGTGTAAATGCTTTCCCTACGTAAAACATATAGATAACTAGCCGTGTCCCGCGGTTTCACCCGCGTAAATATCGATCCAAGTGTTAATCCAAGTTACTCTCTATGTATGTGCCAAATTTCATGAACTGGTACCGCAGTTTTTGCGTGAAGAAGTAACAAACATACAATCTTTGGCATTTATAATATTAATAGGATAGGATAAATATTAGACATAAAATTTTATTTCAGACCATAAATGCAATACGGGCCATAATGTAAGCCATTTTAATTACAGTTAAGCCGTGCGTGTTCGAGCTCGCGGCTGAAAGCCATGTTGTAGTTAGTTAATTAGTGATAATCCCGCGTGCTTTGTGACTCGCGACACGCTGATAGAGGAATTAATTGAATTATTAATGATATTATAATTGGTTTAGATATTATTAATGATAACACTATCTATACCGAGTAACTATACCGTGTGCGGACTGCGGGGAATTGCAGTGTCTTGCGAGCCGCTTCGCCATAATAATCTATCGGATTACCACCTTATTATTTCGCAAGCAACTTAAGTGCTTCAGGTCTAGGCTGAGTTAAATAATTGCTTTGATACAGGTGCTGTCATCGGCGCTTTACATCTGACGGGTCGGTACCGTCTCACTTAAGCCTTTTCCTCACATAATATCGCCGATGTCAAGTAATAATATGCTTCATGATAGGTGTTTTTATAGTATAGATAGCAAACGAGTAATCGGAGCCTCTAGACGACGACACCCGTCAACATTATAGATTTGCGTGTTGCCCTCTTTTGACCTCCCCTCCATTAGGTCACCGGAAACACACGGAATAGTTATGACGTAGGAGCGGCATCAGATCGATTGCAATGCGCGATGGCATTCAAACATACAAATAGTAGAGGCCATACACAACACATAACACCTACATAAAAAATGTAAAACACATATTACACATATTTGAATGACGTAAACAAGAGACGTAATTTCGAGCGTGAATTCAGTTACATTCAATATGCAGCATAAATAGGGAAATAATATTTAAGCTGATCGCTATTTGCATATTATCGGGCACAGATGTGTTCTGTACCGACGCCAATGTGCGCGTTTACCCCAAATATTAACGTGTGTGTGCTCTTCATATACGACGTTATTGTATTTTGTATATTTCATTTTACCTGTGTCCGCGATTTCGCCCACATATTCCCAAAGGAAACATTCATTTTAGAATGCCTAGAACCTGAACGGGGGTTTTCGTGGTTAGTAAAATTAGCAACAAAATCTGTTCAGTCATTGATGCGCGGTGAAATAAAAAGGTAAATAGACAAATATTCTAAAAACTATTGGAATGTGTTCTGTTATAATTTCTAAGTATCCTTCACACGCTTACATGTACAAATTAAATTTATACAGACTTATGTATAAATGGTCAATGGCACGACTTCTACCACTAAATCCTATTTCTACAAATGTGACAAGGGTTTCATAGTACTAATAAATAGGCTAATGTCGCTGCCTTCTATGTTGCTTATCTATATAATGTCTTATCTTTTCAGCTTTCTATCTAATATATTTGTTATAATTGTCGTTGTATTTTATCGTATGACTTACAAAAATTACACACATGAACGTTTTTCCACTGCTTTCTGAAAGGCACTTAGTAATGTGTGTTTATGCAACGAATTCAGAAATTTCTTCTCATTAATTTCATTTTGAATTTGTGATCATTTAAAACTTAAGTGGCCCATTATCTTATTTGTCTCTATCTTATAAAAAACTCATTATATATCAAAGTTAATCTTAATAATGGAATCCAATAACATAGAAGTTCTTGTGCGATTTAAAAGTTTGATTGCTAATATTTTGTTATATCGAGGTTACTAAGGTACTTAAAGGACTGCTCGACGGCCATTAACTAGTCTTGATTGCCTACTTCATGGTTATTAGATCTGTAGTCAGTCCCTATCCGCCCACTATACTGAGACTTTTTACTCGACTGTGTTAAAAGGAGCGTAATGTTTTTCGATTATCTGTGTACATTTATTTTCTCCCTGATACAGCCTGAACGTGTTGAGGGATTTTAAATGTGATGAGTCGTTTGACTCGTCGTGCGTTGTCGTCAATGCAAATGATTATTGCAATTGTTCATTTCACTTATTTAATTTATCATCATGCTTATTTACCTATTTTTAAGATGGATATGTGCACTACAACAATCTAAAAGCAAAACACGCAAAGTAATAACAGCCTCCAGCAAAAGCGACATTCCTATTTCGTTTCTAGGTCAAATTCTAGCGATGTATATATTTTACATTCAGCGCGAGGGGAAATGTATGCGAAAGTATTTCTCGTCATCACCATTAATACTTTGGTCGCATTTAATTTTACCCTCTTGTATATTTTTCCTCTTTTGAGGTACGCCTCGTTGTTGGTCCCGTGTCGCCGATTTTCCTGTAACCGAATACATTTAAAGAAATTGTATGTGCCCACGAGAGGAGAGTGGATTAGGAGTTATTGCAAGATATTCTCAGTACAATATATGTAGATTTCTAGCGTTTGCGTGTGTGAAACAGTACTATGTATGTGGTACAAGGACAAAGAAGCAAAGTAATTAGCCGATGGCCCATCTGTATAATCTCTATGCGGATGTCTATGGGCGTCGGTAGTCACGAAATTTGCTTCGGCTACTCGTTTTACCCTTATACTATAAAAAAAGCATTTAGCTATCCGTACTGCAACTGCACTAAACACGTCAGCTTAGCAGTCACTTGACTAGTTTACTTCGAGAGCTGATGCCGCGAGAGTAGATTAAGTCACTGTCTAGTAAGGTTCTAAACAACATGCATCGAGTCAGCATGCAGTAGGTATGCAATATACCGTTATGTTTATGTTATCTGAAAATAGCGTGAATACATAACATAATATGTAACACAATCGTGCGGATAAACTCAGGAACTAATTATATAGCTAATTATACAGGAGCGTTACCTAATATGTGTTAAGTCATACGTTATTACTTTTCCGAAGACATACATATGTTCCTGCTCATTTGGAAGCAGGCAAAGGTGGATCCAATCCAATTAATGAATATCCGTTAAAGAATAGGGTATGACGGTGTCTTGACCTTGCTAGCTTACTGCATGCAGCTGAATTGGGTCACACGAGATCGGCGTAAAGTGACATCTTAGATGTGGGTTACGGTGTGTAAATAGCCGGTGGCCCATGGATGGGAGGAGAAGGAAGGCAACACATCTGTGTAATGTTATATGGCCTATGCAGATGCTGTTAGATGTAGTGCAATGCAAAATAAAATACTAACGTACGAAATAATAAGACGGTGGTAACTTCCGAAGTGAAATAGTATGAAATTTTTTTATCTTCTTTTTCTTCTCATAATATGATTGTGTTTATTGTCTATTTTTTTTGTATACTAATATGGAGTACTGAATAAACGCTTTTCTATTCTATTCTATTCTATTCTAAATGAACTCGGAAGACGCTTATTATAACGTAGTGTCGCTTAAAATTAGTTTTCGACTATATTTCACGGCTGATCGGATAAATTTAATTTCGGTTTTCGAGCCAACCATGTTGCATGGTTGCATGCAGCTGAATTGCGCCGGCACTACCGGGGAGGTACCTCGCGCTTAGAGAGGCTACGAGACCGGCGTGAAGTGACAGTTGTGCTGTCGCGTTTCGTGCTGTGTGTATGTAGCCGGTGGCCTTTGAAGGTGGGAGGAGAAAGGAGGACAGCGCATTTGTATAGCCTATTTGCGGACGTCTGTGGACGTCGGGAGTCATGAAAATGGCATGATTTGCCCGCCTTGACCATAAAAAGGCTCTGCTCTTTTGTTTTCTCATACTATATAAATAAATCTTATAAATTTAATTTTATTCAATACTTATTAACTTTATAAATCAACTTGTTCTTGTTTGGTAAGTGGATACAAAAACGTTTTAAAGCTTTCTTATTCAAAGTTCGAGCTTAACCAGCTTTATGCAGTTTTGTGAAAGGCTGCAGTTGAAAACTTTTAAGTTTATAAGTTCAATTAGCCAGTCAGGGAGATGTTTGTGGCTCGTTGAGCTAATTATGATCGTGGAGTAAATCACGAAGCTCTTTGTAGAATTCGGGATTTCCTTGTGAGGGCAAGATGGGGGAAATTTTATGAAAGAGCTAGACCATATTTCATCTTATGCTGCACAGAGTGAAAAAATAAGAATAAATTTCATCTGAAAGTTCAACTTTGACAATGATAAAAAAAAAACGCGCAGTTCGAGAGGTAATATGCATTTAAAAACTTGTCTATTTATCACTTATTAAGACGTAATAAATTGGTATAATTCTAACCAACTTTTTGAATAGGTACATGAGGTATCAAAGAAAATTTAAACAATAGAAATAAATACAAAATTATTTTTAACTAGCTGCGCCCCGCGGTTTTACCCGCGTAAATTTCGATCCCGTGAAAAATAGAAAATCATCGCATGGCATCTAAGGCGTGTTTTTTTGTAGTAGTTTTTAGGGTCATTTCTGCTTTGATTTTTGCAAAAGCGTCCTCATTAAATTACTATATATACATATATAATATTATATATTATTACTATCTACTATACTTCGCGGGCTGGTAACTAACACGTCATGTTTCATAAGAGATAGTGCCATGCTGCATTGCACCGGAATTGGGTACGACGATTTTGAGTAACCGGTGGCCCAGGAAAGGACGGAAAAGCATTTGTGTAGAAATTGTGCGGATGTCTCTTGACGTCGCGTCGGCGTAGTTATTCATGAAATGTCTCCGATCGCTCGTTTGCCTCTATGCTACAATAATATAGTATTTTTTACTCCTGTGGAGTATTTTTAAACAGATATGTTGTTCTCTGTCCATTTTTCGTTTCAATGGGTCACCGCCAATACACAACACTAAATGAAAAACACTTTATATAAGGTTTGTAAAAGCGAGATGCATTAAATGAAACCACATAATATTTAGTGTATAATAATTTCCAGGCTACATAAAAACTACCACTTTTTTCTTCACAATTCGTACACGCTGTATCGTCAGCTGATCGCGAGCCCAGCTCTATGGTCGGCCGAGGTAAGCCCAAGCGAGATTGCCGCTCGTTGTAGCCGCCGGTACAAAGTATGATTACGTTTTTTCGTTATTTAACTGGTTTGAAAAAAGTATTTTCATATACTTCTCGTAAACTTTTTTTAAATCGTTTCAGATTATAGTACCTATACGTAGTTTCATTTAGTGCCTCTCGCTTTCATCAACGTTGCACAGCAAATACTTGCTCAGTTATGTTGGCATATTTCGGCTCTGATACAGCACGATTTTACCTCATACAAGTTTTCTCATTTCGTCGAGACCCGCGTCACTCGGTTCTCAATTCAAGTAGTTTCCACACAGCGTCGTCCTACTCAATTTATATAATTAACATTTAAATTGTAAAATAATATTACTTAGACACCGACAAATTGCCTGCAATTTTCCCAATTCTTATATAGGAAAATGATATCCAGGCAGAAGTATAAATTACACACTGTTTTCGCTACTTCTCTTTTGTATCTTTCATAAAACTTATACTTTTATAAGATCCATTAAAGAAATAAAAAAAGTTTTATAAAAAAGAAACAAAAATATAAAAAGGTAACTCAACTTTAACCTTACGAAAGATAAAAGGATCAAAGTAAAACTTTCGCTTCCTTGGAAAACTAGTTCAGTTGAAGCCTTAGCCTCAACGGAAATAAAAAAGTATTTCCTATTACAATTCAATGTTACGGAATGCTTAGCAAAATTAATGGACTGATGAGTTAAAGAAGCATTTTAGTCAACTTCTTGTAATTAGGTAGGTACAGTTGGCATTTGGGAACTGTACCTCTTTGACCTTTGATGTAATTTACTTAAATGTCGGGCAGCTCATTTGTCTTCTTGCGATCCACGACTCTGTGTCAGCAGCAGGCTGCCGCCATTTTATATTATGGTCTCTGATTCACACTTCGTAATTTGAATTTGCAAAATATTTTTTGTATTCCAACTAATAACTTGGATTCCAAACTACCATTTTTTTAGAATAGAGGGCAAACGAGAAATCTCTTTTAATGATTACCCACAGCCATATATATGCGCATAGAGGTAATTAATACTCGAAACGAGACAGCACGGCTGTCACTTTATGCCGGTATAGGGCCTGTCCACATCTCCACAATAAGGCGCCGTCGCGTGCCACGGCGCGTTGCCGCGACCTGCTAGTGCACGGTACGGAACCGTCGCGTCTCCGCTGATGTCGTCGATACACATGATACAACATATCCGTCACTTTGCAGCGATATCATGTGAGCGAGTACCTTCCAGGTAGGGTTTCTCTTCGAGAGTTCTCGGACCGAGCATTCCCGGGAAATTTTGATTTACTCGAGACGAGTAAAAAGTGGTCGAGAAATCGAGAAATTCAGGTTGAAAGAGCGCAACGCATCTGTATACCTACCTCTACGCGGATGTCTATGGGCGTCGGCAATTAATTAATCGAGTAGGTCAATTGCTCAATCTTCAAATGCACGATATTTGCAGGAAAGCAATAATCATAGCAAATCGCTGTTATATATTGAAAAAATAAGTACGAATTTGTCAAAATTTTCAACGAACGAATACCGTTCATTAATTAACCTGTCCGGGTAGACAAAAAATTCATACATTGTTATATCTAGCGTAAAAAAAAAATTGTGTTCATTAAATCAAATTAAACTTTGTATCATCTGTGTGACAAAGTCTGCCTTAATTAAAGGTTTCGTCGACACACTACAGACATAAATACAATGTAGACCGTAGCGAGCAGAAACGGACGCACTCCTTTGTGTAAAGACTAGCACACACGAACCTAACATTAATTATACGGCATTTATTTTATCGTATAAATGTTTATTATAATAGCTTATGAATGAATAGCAAAATAGAGATTTTTGTATTTACACTTTACTAATAATATTAAGCTAAAGAGTATTTTTGTTTGGTTGAAAGCGCCAATCTCTGGAACTATTGGTCCGTGTTGATAAATTCTTTTAGTGTTAGAATGCGCGTGTATGGAGTACGAGGGTTATGCGGGTGTAACCGTGTGGCGCAGCTAGTAGCATCAAGTTGATTGAATAAATACAACTCACTTTCTTAATATTGGATTAAGTGATGTTCTACTGTCTCATATTGTATGGATTGCCCGACTTGTGTGTAGGTTAGGTAAGGTTCTCTTAAGCTATTAAACAATCCTTCTAAAGCGAAAGTTTCTATGTTTGTTTGTTTGTTACTCCTTCACGCAAAAACTGCTGAACCGATTTCATGAAATTTGGCACACACATTAGAGAGTAACTTAGGATAGTTTTCATCCCGAAAAAATGTTCGGATGGGATGATTTTCTATTTTCCACGGAATATAAATTTGCGGGGCACAGTTGGTTATTTATCATTAAATTGTAGGATATTTCATCTCACGATTATTATTTTTTTGTGTATCTCTCACGATGTACCAGTGTTTGATGAATTTTCCATTCCATAAATACCCCCACATACATCTATTTTAATAAATCTACACCCAAAACTAAGGTTAATTGGATTTACCAGCTAAAGTTTAAGGTAAAGTCTTCCAAATTTATGTTTTATGGTACTGTGTCAGGGTTAATACATAAATAAACAGTTTGTATATAAATTTAACACATAAATAAACATTTTATTAGAAACTGTTAGAAGGGCTCTTCTGTATAATCGTTATGATCTTAAAAGCCTTCAATTATATATAATTTATAGAATATATGGACACATGTTATTTATTACATAAAGGTTTGTAATGGATTAAATTAGCATTTACGAACCTGATATGCAAATATTAGTTTATTGTTTATGGTTATTAAAGGTGAGTAGATTTGTGTACCGAATTAATCGAAGTATTTTTTTAACTGTACAAGGGTTTTATTCTAAGTAAAATATTGAGATTAATATATTACTTTCATTACGCTAAATAATTTCAGCATTTACAAAGAGCATATCCTGACAGACTTGGTATAACATAAAGGTCTGATGATAAAGTAATAAATGATCATCTCTTTAAAAAGTAGGACAAATAATATTATCAGCTCAGAGTTAAGGATTGTGTCGAAGTAACCAAAAGTTTAATAATTGATTTGAAATTATGAATTTCGTATCGATCGTTTTGATTATTAAAATTAATCTATCTGCGACGACTTGTTATTGGTTGTTTGTTATCTAAGTCTTATATTATCTATGGACTACGACTTGTTAATCTAAGGACTAAGAATATTTAATAAAAACGATTGGAATCCAACAAGAGAACGTTCTCAATTCCTTTTCATGGTTTAAATTCAAATTTAAGAATAGAAGTCCCGGATAGAGAACATAAAAGGTTATATTCTGTGAACCCGCTTTAGTTAACTCTTCGTCAAACGTTTGGTATTTGCATTGTATTGTTTTATATGAATTATAATTAAGCAAGTAAGAGTACTTTATATTAATAACGCAATCAAGCTCTTAAAAATCTCTGTATTCTTATAATGCACAGCAGAAATGAAGTACTAATTCCATATTATTTTAGTAAGAGGTAGAGCCACAATGCATGCTTCCATGCAGCCGAATTGGGCGGGCACGACATTGGAGGTACCTCTCGCTTACCCGAGACCGGCGTAAAGTGTGCTGTCGCGTTTCGTGCGGCGTGTAGCCGGTGGCCCATGGAGGTGGGAGGAGAAAGGAGGGCAGCGCATCTGTATAGCCTCTAGGCGGATGTCTATGGGCGTTGGTAGTCATAAAAAAAATGCTCGTTTGCTCCAACTGCTCGTTTGCCGCCCTATACAATAAAAAAAATATATTGTGTTCGAATTAATACTATTTAACATCTGTTTCTTTCGTATAGTGGCATCACCAATTAGAATTATTTCAGGTGAGTTTTCTTTTTTCACATTGCACACAGTTTACTTGTCAGAGTGTCCATTTAAATTGGCTATTTTGCTATGTACATAACATGTTGCTTTAATATTGGAATGCTGAATAATCTTATAAAGGAATCTAACCTTTGTTGGATTGTAGTTAAGTACGTGTAGCTACTTAATAATTACAATTGTTTTGAATAAATTGGTTGCGTTGGTTGTGAAATAATCTTTAATTAACGATGATCACTTTTAATTAAAAATTCCAACACAAAATTAAATAGAACCTGCAACTTTAAAGTAAGCGATTTTAAGGACCCGTTCTTTATCCACATAATATGCTTAAATCCGTGCTATATGTTTTTTTATTTTACTCAAATATATTTTCGAATTTGAATATCTACTTAGTTTTAGTATATATTCGAGTAGAGTTAGAGAAGCAAACATTTTGGTTTGTCTATAACTGCGTCATTACTACTCCTACAAGCCCCAAAAATTTCCTATACTCTGTCCATTTGTTTATTTTCTTTTTGACACATTAAGAAATTTCGAAATTAGTGACGCCCTCACATGTTTCCGATTCGGTTTGAATATTTTATCGATTTTATTTAAGAATAACTTTTAATCGATTTACACATACATACTTTTAGTACAAATATCAATTTAAATTATACATGCAATAAATAAATATTAAAATAATAATATTTATGCAAATAAAAAAAGTATAAGCGCATTATAAACAGGTCATCACTAGCAATACCCTAACTCAATGCATCGTCGACATCGGCGTCGCCGATATATATAATTTTACTTGTTTCATTTGTATACTCTATTACCTAGCTAGTTTGTTAAATAAATAAGTAAATAAGTATGTGATTTTCCAAGTATATTTGTTCATTAGTCCTGATTTAAACTTGACATAGACTTTATTCACCACGCCTTTTAGAGTTAAATTTTTACTAACGCGTGCATAGTTATAATCTAAGGCAGCTAACATAAGAAAAGAAAATAAATTAATGGACAATGTTATTGTTCTTCATATCTTACTCCATTCGTACAAAATTCCAAGATTTCGACTTAATTCCTTGCAAATAATTAACTATAAAGTCATAGACACTATTTTTATATTCTACTTTTAAACTAAATTTACAGAAACAAAACTTACATAAAGGCGATTTATTATTGTATATGATCGATTTATCTTATTTAAGGACCTGTTTTATAGTCTGTGGTAGTTTCTTATGCATAGGGCACTTCACTAAGTGGGCGTTACCCGTCAATGAAGTACAACATTACTGTAGTACATTATTACGAAAATAAAACCGGGAATTCATAGGCATGAGCTGTCAAAAAGAAAATAAACGAATGGACAGAGTATAGTGGTTTCCTATTACAATATGGATAAGGCACCTATATCCTATATCCCTAAGGCGTATATTCGAAAAATGTTTTTTCCCAAAAAGAAACTGTTTTTCTTGAACAACTCGGATATTTTTTTCAGTAAAGCCGTGAGAACAAATATTGCAAGTAATTTGATTCTCTACAAGTTTGGTCCTCAGAATTTTTCTACTAGGATCGATATTTTGTAAATTAAATTTGAAAATAGCAACAATTTCAAAATATTATCATTTTGTAGGGACAAAACGTGTAGAGAATCAAATTTCCTACAATTTTTGTACTTGCGGTTTTACTGCAAAATCAAAAATGGCCGAGTAATTCAAGAAAACCACCATTGGACCATTTCCAGTATGGAATCAAACAAAGTCGCGCTTCTGCAAGGAAGTGAAAGCGCAAAATAATGAATACAACAAATACAAACAGTCCGAGCGTTGAAAAAAGTTCGTTGCAAAACGCAAAATAATACCCAGCCCCAATACAACGACATCGATGCCGCAGCTGAATCGATTATTCGTTTGCATTAAAAAAAGCAATTCGATCGTCTTTAACCGAGTTAACTGAAACTGAGTCAGCTGCTCCAATAATGTAACGACCTCGTTGCTTTTTTGAATGAGTTCTTGTTTGGGAATTCCTTGTGAATAGAAATTTGAATAGAATCCGCTTTTCTGGCTTAGGTTTTAATAATGGATATAATAGCGTATGGTTTTCAATTTACTCTTTTGCTTATAAAGCTGTTTTTAGATTTAATGTAGATGACGCAGTGATCTGTGGTTTGACAATTATTTCAAACTGCATTAGAATTAGAAGGTTCCGAAGAAACAAATTTGAATCTTAGTTCGATAAAAGATTAACGAAATTCACTTATAAGAAATAAAGAAATTACCTACCTACATGACTACCACGATTTGCATATAAAACTTGAGTATACAACTAGATTTCTCATTTTTCCGATTCTTACTACTTAAACACTTTTTTTTTATACAGCGAGCATACTCACGTTTCCTCTTATCTATCTCTATCTGTTATCTTATAAATTCGTTCAAATAATTTTTATATCTCATTTTCATAACTTTGTTATTTTCTTTTATGATTAAAGTTATATTAATTTTGGTAGGTGAACTCAAAACTATTACGCCTTTTATTGACTTATGTAAGGATATTTTAGGATTACCTATATCTGTTACCTATACGATAATGACTCTGTTGACAAAGCTTTGAGATTCTGAATATCCATCTATCTTATCTCTTCTATATTTAATCTCTATCTATACTGTATATTATAAACAGACGAAGTTTCTAACATAAACTAATAAAATGTAACATGTACTTAACAATATATTAGCAGGGCGTCGCGCGTCGTATCAACCGCGTAAGTTCTTTTTTTCTTTATTTTTTTTCTTTTTTTTGATACGTTAAATATTTAATGGTAGTTTCTTCTTTTTTTAATTTTTAATGTTTGTACTAGTACATAACATAATGAATATATAAGTTCTATGTTTAGTCGGGGCTAGATCAGGGCCGAGCCCCCACATAACTCTTAACCTACTAACACTAATAATTATAGAGTGTATATACGCGTATGTACTCATAAATTGTTATATTACGTTGTACATTGGGTAAACAAAATACTTCATTAGTAGGTTAGCCATTCTCCGAGTAAAATTATGACGAAACTGATCGACGATGTAAATGAATACGAATTTCTGATCTTATTTCTATGACTTTTCAAGATGCTCGAAAAGTATTTACGTCTCTTGTCTCTTGTAGAATTTGTTTTAAACTTCGAATAACATTCAATATGCCGTATATGTTTTAATTAGAATTATTCAACAATTGCTTATAAAATTCAATTGAGAAGCTGGAATTTGTGTATATTTTATACATATAAATTCTACTACATAATTTTGTGCATTTTTGATCATTTTTTATTTTTAATTATGTAAATTACTTTTTAATTCCTGTCATGTACAATTTATGTATGGGTACAGACGGCGATTATAAATTCAAGTACAAAGCGACATAGCAATTACGCGAGAGAATAAATTATGGAAATAACAAAAATATAGATTACTTTTTAAACCGACGAGGAAATTAAATTACGTGAGTTACATCTGATATAAATCGTGTTTAAAATTTATCAGAAAACTTGAATTGATATTGGAATAGGATTATAGGGCAGTTACATTTCCAGTTAAAGTTTAGTTTACATTAATTTTATGTTGATTTTCACATACACATACAGAAGTTTCGGTGTCTTGATCAATCAGCAAAACTGCACTGTGCTCATACATGAGTCTTTTTTATCGTATAGGGGGGCAAGTGTGAGCCATTTTCATGACTACCGACGCGTATCCCATTGAGGCTATACAAAAGCGCTGCCCTCCATTCTCCTCCAACCTCCATTGGCCACCAACTTTATTGACTTACAATATTTCCTTCACATTTAATATACTTAGGTACAAACTAAACATAAATTAATATGTTCGAACATGTAAAACTAATTGCATCATATATATATAGTCAACGAAGACTTGATTTTAAAGGCACTTCGAACTAAAACAATCGTATAATAGAAAAAGTACAATAGTTTATTTTTTATAATGTAACTGGTTGATTATGTAGTCTTGGCTGATTCGTACATCGCACTTGAAAGAATCTAGGGCTAGAAAATTTAATATTTTTTCGTAATTTTACTAGTTGACTAATATGTGTTTATTTCATACTTTGTTACAAAGAATCTGATTCTAGAATACGTTTGAAATCGAACCATGCCAGTTACGTCACAACTTGTTTCAGTAATATAGGTTTGGCGCGAAATATGCAGTGGCTCACTTCAATCAGCACTTTTACACGAATTATATCGTTGCTCTACATTATTTCGTGATTTTCCTGTTATAGAAGTTTTGCATTACATATAGTGAAAAGACGCCATATCTTTTACAATTGCGTCACATTTAATTACAAATGTGAAATTACAAACATAGCACTAGCTACTCATTCTAGTGAAATTAAGTGCAAATTTCTCGATCTTATGTGTACCAAATTATAATACAATAAATAAATTATAATACAAAAATACAATAAAATACAATAATATATTGTACTAGGCAAATGTGATATTTATGTAATGGTAATAAAATAGATAAATATGCGCTTAGTCGTTATAGAGTTACACACATACTGACAATTCTAAAACTAATGACTCTTTTCTAGGTAGAGTCATAGAGCAGTTTAAATTTTATTATCCGTATAGATATTACAATGAAGACAAAACAAACCATTACTAATCTTAAATATAAAAATCTCGTGTCACGGTGTTTGTATTTCATCGTCTCCATAACGGTTTGACATATTTGTTAAATTTTCTGTGTGTATTGGGGCTGGAAATAGATTGAAAGTATATTTCACATTTCTATGCCGATATTCCGACAGAATAGAAACTTACAGGGTGAAATTGAGAGACGCAGCCAGTACTTTGATAAAATATATTTATTACATAATCAAACAATCGTCACCAAATACTGAAATAATAGTAAAGTAGTAAATTGGGCGTGGAATAAGCAATGAAGGCAATATAAATTTTAAAGGCCATTAAAATAAATCTATATCAAGAGTAAAGGTATTTATTACAATTTACGAGTAAAGGGTCGTCACAAGACTTTCGCGTCCTTGTATTAAACAATCGTATATTTTCTGTCTACCCTGTGTTTACTTTTAACTCCAATGGCATAATTACAGAGCCGGGAAAGTGAAGCGGGCCCCCAGTCAAAATTGGACCCTAGTCAGAGGAGAAACCCAAGTCTCACCATATTATTGCACAATGCCCCCTGCGAAAAGCTTTGGGCTTTGGGGGCCCATCCCCATAATTTGCCACGGGCCTCGAGCGGTATAGTTACGCCACAATTTAACTCGGTGTTTGAAAGCATTAAACTTTAAACTTTCTCTCATATGCACAATACACTATTATTGTTATCCTTAGGAATAGTTTATTAAAATATCGTTCACTGATATATTATTTTATTTTCATAGATATATATAATTCTCGTGTCACAGTGTTAGTTACTAAACTTCTTCGATACGACCGATTCTCATGAAATTTTGTGTGCTTAATCTTGTGTAGGTCTGAAAATAAGTTAACATCATTCATCTTTTCCACGGGATCGAATCTCACGCGGGTGAAACCGCGGAGCGCAGCTAGTATTATACTAAGGGGAAACCTTCGGTTGCCATTTACTACAAGGTCTCGTATGCGCCTACTAATAAGACTTTATGAATGCCATTACACTGCCAAATGTCCGTAATGGCATTTAAGCGGCTGTACTGGTGCTGTGGCTTACCTTTTCCTCACCTCTATAGTATCAAGGGGATAAATAAGCAGTCGGAGCTTTTTGAGTTGCTATTATGTTGCCCTCTTTCCTCCTTCATTCCAATGGGCAATCAGCAACTTAGAAACCAGTCTAAAGGATGTCTATAGATGTCGGATGTCTTTGGACGCCGGTAGTCAAACAAATGTCACCGACTGCTCGTTTGCTCCCTATACCATAAAAGAAATGAGAGAAGTAATTCTCCGTGCATGTCGGCTCAATTTACCTGCAATACAGCAAGATACTGCCAATATAATCCTCGGCCATGATAATAATAGTATAACTAGGGGTACGTAAATTTCGTTTTTACGAAATAGATGCGATAAAAGCGAAATCTGCATTTTATTTGCGATAAAAGCGAAATTTGAAAATTAAATACATCGCACCTTTTTACGTTACGTGCTTTCATTCAAATGCTGATCAGACGCGCTAACTATTATTACGTATATTGATCGGTCAAGAAACTCCTGTGGATGTAATGCGAGTTTTAGTTGCATAAAATCTTGCTTCCCTGGATTTGCAAAAGCAGCTGTTCAATGTCTCAATTGCCTTGTCAATAGTGTTGATGCCGAGAGGTAATTTAGTATCTACATTCTACAACATTGTCGTAACTGATCGCAGGCAAACAATGAAAGATGAAAATGTAGAAATTACAACAATGGTAGCCTTTAATTGAATTTTTAACACTGTATTTTTTTTTTGCGAAATAAATGCGAAATTTTCTATTTTGAGTTTTTTTAAATGCGAAATCACGATTTTTTATTTGCGAAATTTACGTACCCCTTAATAACCTATTAGTCGCAATAGTCCGGTTTGCCTTCTCCCATTAGTCTGGGACAGAAGGGGGGGTCTGTCCCCCTATCGACCACAATTACAGAGGCTAAAGCTCCCCAGCGAGTTCGCTTCTCATATCGATGAAGCTGCACTGACCTTCTGTCTCAGCATAATTTCTATCTAAAAAAAAATGCCAATATAGGAGCTAAGTAATTTTCGTTTCCATCGGAAAAAATTAAATTGGTAACAGGTAGTGCCACGCTGCATGCTTAGATGTAGCCTAATTGGACGCAGACCGACACGGCCGGGGAGGTACCTACCTCTCGCATACATGAAAACGGCGTTGAGTGACAGCTGTGCTGTCTGTGCTGTGTTTCGTGCTGTGTGTAAATTAGCCGGTGGCCCATCATCCATAGGCGATGGAGGAGGAATGGGGGCGACGGGAACGGCAATCCATTAAGTATGTATGTTTATTTAGGTCCGATCCGGGACTCAAATCCTGAACAAACTGCATGATGCATATTGTGCTTCGTTTAAAAACAAGGTAATAAAACAATTTAATGAGTTAAATATGTACATTAACATAAAATTTGTACTTGGAATGTTTGCGTATTTATTACCTTAATATCCTTAAAGTACATTTCATCACTAAATCCTGTCATCATCATAAAATGGCCGACCGGCTGCGCTAATGACGCTGTACATTGTAAATAAACTTTATTGTCTGTTTTGTGTTTGTCTGGAATTTGTTTATTGATGAGTTAATAAGTGAAGACTGCGTGAACGGTCCAGCAACCGTAAAACTAAATCTGACATGGCACAGCTTCACAGTTTTTCACACTCCATGTCGAATTTTAACTACGGCGGTCCATATTTATAGGAATCGGCCATCTGCGCAGGACATAGTACCCAAGTATTTGTGCAGATACGGGTGCACTCTTGTAGATATGATGATACTGATATGATACTGTCTTGTAGAGGACCGGCGGCTGAACGTGCTCTCCGTGAAACGGGGGTGACATTGCCAACTTTCTGACTCCAGACTATAAGAAATTGAAAATTCCAATAACACTTTTTGGTCCGACCTGGGATTTTTACCCGGGACCTCACGTCTGTGGTTGAACAGACTGTACTACACCACGAGGCAGTGAAACATCTCTGTCTCCTAATACTAGAAACAAAATAGGCAGTCATAAGCTGGCAAAGGGAGAACCAAAACTAAAAAAGGACAGCGCTACGCTAACCGATGTCAGCTGCTCATTTTATATATTACGTATAGCATGTTTCTGACTATACGTTATTATTATAAAATAATAACGTAACAAATCAAGAAGTTTTCGCATAAAATAAAATTGTGTGTGTCAGCTTCGACACTGGATTGTCGAACGAACATGATATTAAAGTGAAATGTGCGGAGACGTAAGCAACATAGTGATGCTACTCGAGTTATGTTTTTACTCGAGTCACTCAAGTCAATTTGTCAAACTCGTACTCGAGTGAGAAAATCCTACTCGAGTGAATTTGCACTCGAGTTACCGAGTGAACTCGAGTCACCGAGTGAACTCGGCGCACCGAGTTGACCGAGTTCAGTCGAGTTCACTCGAGTGCACACGTTGACATTTTCACTCGAGTGACTTTTTTACTCGAGTATAACTCGAGTGAGGAAACAATCTTACTCGAGTGACTCGAGTTGCAAATTCCTACTCGAGCCGCATCACTAAAGTAACATTGCACCGGCATGTCTTGACGCTGTTATAACGCTCTACCGAATTTCATAATATTTCATTCCTCATGCTTTATCACACCGCGCTCCTTACATCGTTTCTTAAAGAGTAAACTCCAACAACAACAACAACACACCATCACACCACTTCCCTAACAGACAGTACACTCGGCACTCCCGTCCCTCACACTTGCCGTGCTTCCTCCACATTCAGAACTCTCTTCATACATACTCGCCGGTTACGAAGACTACAGTAACAGTAGACAGTAACGGGTTGATGATGATGTTCGTCATCATTAGAATAACAGATTACATGCGTATCAATCTTCGTCAGCGCGTCTCAAGTAACGATAGATGAGCGATCTACCCAGCTCTAGCTAGAGTAGTTCCAGAATGATCGAATGTAGTTTTATTTATATCAAGTTTATTTTGATCGTATCGATACATTATGATGTGAGTAATTCATGTTATATATTGTTCTTTGTTTCGGGTCCTAATTGTAAAAAATCGTAATCTAATCTAAAGATTGTTGCCCGTCTATCTGTTAAAAAAAACCAACAACAACAACTACTTTGGTAACAAATCCCTACTAATATTATAAATGCGAATGTAAGTTTGTTTGTTACCCTTTCACGCGAAAACTGCTCAACCGATCATCATGAAATTTTGTACACATGTTCTTGGAGGTATTAGAAGTAACATAGGATAGCTTTTATCCCGAAAAAATGTTCCTGAGGGATGCCATGGAATGATTTTCCACGATATCGAAATTTACGCGGGCGAAGCCGCGGGGCGCAGCTAGTATATCATAAAGGCGAAAAAAGGAGACACTTTTATTTCTGCTGAGTGATATAGAATTATTTGAATGAATTTCAATTTAGAAGGTATGGAACTTCAGGCATTCATTACCAGTCAGTAATGATTGCCTGAGTTGCTAGTCTGTGGTACCTATATAACTAGCCAAATTCAATATACGTATTAAAATATCTCTCGCTCATACTGCAGTAACGCGGTTTAAAGTGACGATTATGCTGTCGTACTTGGAGCAGTTTGTAAGAATCTGCTGGCCCTTTGGGAGAAATGAGATAGGGAAAAGCATTATTCCTAATCTCTGTTTGTGTGGATGTATACGAGCGCTTAAGCCCTTAAAGCCTCCGATTACTCGTTTGCCAATAAAAGATCCAGAATTTAATACTTGTAGTATTCGTTGCGAATTCTCATTTCGCTTTAATCCCGCGCTATGCGAAGGCGTCGTAGCCGTTCTGAGTGTTCACAAGTGCTTACACACGTAACGAGGCGCGGCGAGAGCCGCCTACGTCGAGAAGACGCGATAAGTGACAATTTACAGCTTGTATGTTCTTGTATTTTTAACGATTTTGTTTGCTTGAGTGGTATGTGAACAAAGTCAAATATTTTTAGGTTTTCTCTCAGACCCTATTAATGATAACATTACTTAAAATAGTATAACCATATTGCTTCTTGTAGTTGAAATGGGCTAGAACCACCTGCAAAGCGTCTCTTGCTGTAGTGATGGCTGCGCGTTTTGTGAATTGTATAGTTTGTGAGGCGAAAACTCCTAGTAGTTTCGCTTGCTTCTAGAAGACACAATAAGTGAAAATTTACAGCCAACTCATGTTGTATTTTTAACGATTTTGTGCTCGTAAGACTGGAATGCGACGGGTTTCAAATAAGGGTGTCAAAATTCTAAATATTTTAGGTTAGCATTAGTTTTTTTGCTTCGATCATATAAATGTAACTTCAATAATATTAGAAATGATTGTTTAGCTGTATTTCTCCATTGCTGATAACACTGGGGAAGCAACCATTTCTTGTTTGTTATATTACCGGCGGCGGCTAAGCCATATAACGTATTATAATTAATAAAGACTGGAAAGTTGGAAAAAAATGGCTATTTTTAACGAACTTTATTAATTAATATAAATTAATCAGAAACTAGGATGACAGTTGTATTGAATATCATCTTTAATGAAACTGCAAAAATAATTACTGGATTATATGCATGTTCGCTATGCCATTGGCGGGGAGTTGCGGAGGGTAACATCTCGTACCAGCTCCACGCGACTTGAGTTCTCGCGTTCAGACCGAAATTGACTCTGAACATTTCGCATGTTCCCAAAACCGTAGACCACGTGAGAGCGGTAAATCGCTTCCCACAAATCTAATTTTGCAATTACGTCATAATTTCTCAATATTCTTTGAGAAAATATTGGACAAACATTACAAAGGTCGAAGGTATATTAATAAACAAGAAAAAAGTGCAGATGAACCCAAGTTAAACGTTAAGCAACTTGTGACATAACGCCGTGAGCCCCGGCGCTTGCGCAAACCACACCGCATAATGTAAATTGGCAATTTCACAAGTAATCTGTGAAAGTGAACGATTCATTCCTACATGTGAGGCTGCTGGTTGTTGGTCAATTCAATTAAGAATCGCCGGCGAAACTTTCGCGTTCATTCAGTACTTTGGAATCCTATGAAACCAAGTAACCTAGTAAGAGGTAGTGCCAAACATGCATGGGCCGGCACGACCGGGGAAGTACCTCTCGATTACACGACACCGGCGTAAATTGACAGCTGTGCTGTGGAGTTTCTTGCGCTGCGTAAGTAGCCGATGGCCCATGGAGGCGGGATTAAGAAGGAGGGCATCGCATCTGTATAACATCTGCGGATTCTGCATCTGCATGCGGATTTCGACGGGCGTCGGAGGTCCAGAAAATGGCTCCGACTGCTCGTTTGCCCCCAAAGTAAATTGTAATAAATACATTCGCGTTCATACACTACTTTGGAAATCTATGAAATTTTTTGAAATAATTATTTTTATGTCGCACAGGAACATGCCCACAGGAACATGTTAACGGGATAAAAACTATCCCATGTGTTAAATTACCCTCTATATGTGTGCCAAATTTTATGAAAATCGGTTCAGCAGTGTTTGCGTGAAGGAGTAACAAACAAACATACAAACTTTCGCATTTATAACATTAATTAGGATTAAGATTAATTCAGTAGACAGTATTGGTTTATCGATAACAACTTAATTTATTTTTTATTTTATTATTATATATCCTTTCGGGTATTATTTTATCACAGAAGAGGAGCAGAGCTCCTAAAAATGGGGCTAAAAGATAATTTGCGAAATGTCCAGCTACCATATTAAAATCACTGGACCAAAAAATATGCTTATGCTATTATTATATAAAATTACGTTTATACGAGTAACGCTGGTGTTACTCTAAATGTGCAACGAATAAGTCAAAATAAAAAACGTAGAAATAGGGCCAAGTTCAATCTAACGGAAGCGGCAGTGTCGGTTTTGCCGAAGTATTAAGGCATGGCATAACCGCATGTTGCAATGGCACGTGGCCTGACGGAGCTGGTTATACTTGAAACTTTTTTGACTTGGAGATTAAAATCTGACCCAGCTATGGAACAAAGACCTCACTATAAATGTTGTGTTACATTCATAGCGTAGGTATTTTACACTTCTTCATGAGCATATTTCTTTTACTAGTTTTTATAAGGAATATTTATTTCAACTTTAAATTATTTATGTAAGTTGCATTCTAATAACTAATCCAAGTCCAAGATTGCTTTGTGATGATGTGTACTTTAAATATTTAGTTTTAAATAACTTCGGTCCAATTGATAATAAAAGGTTACATTAGTTTATGTCCAAAAGTATTGGAATAAAAATGAATAACCTCGATAATTGTAATATGTGAATCTTTTATATGATTACGTTATTTTTTTCATATAAATCGTATACATACATACATCTTTTTATATCTTTTTTTATATTATATAACAGTAACTGATTACCCCTTTGTTTAGCATAGGGGTACAAATGAGCTATAAGACAATTGACCCATCATTATTCCTCACCAAATCCACAATGGGCCATTGTGGATTTTGACATGGAATTACAACCTGCAGGAAAGGCGAAAGCATAGCCATCACTATTAAACCAGTAATATGTTAGCGGCACCTCCCCAATTGTGTCAGCCAATTTCAGCTTCAGTTCAACATGACATTCTCTTACTAGTTAATAATGTACTTCATTCATATGAGTGTGCGACATGCAGCACTTTATCTTAATGGTCCTTAGGTTATAGTTTAAGGTTATATGCTTCTAATGCCTCGAGCATACAAATTGCTACTTGAGTTTATACATGTTTTAGTAAATATTTAAAAACTACATTTATGATATATCTAGGAATTATTGTACTATTTATTAAAACTGATTTTACTTATTATTGTTATTACCTACTATAAACAATACAATTTTATATTAAAAAAAAATAAAATTGACATCATCATCGTTCAAATATATCGGATACCGTTTTTATTAATTCTTGCAATATCTTAAAACTTGGACCGTTTTTCACGCTTGTTTCGTTTATTATAAAATGTATCGTTATTTTATAATATATAATATAACAATAATAATAGATAACAATTCTATATTAAAATGTACGCTGAT
>LUGF01012854.1:293088-315580 GCA_001625245.1 Calycopis cecrops
GTTATCCCTAGGAATATTGTCGAATCCACTAGATCTAGAGTTTCACCATTTAATTGTACATTGGTTGGAACCTGTCTAACATTCGGTAAGGTAAATTTCATACATTTAGTCTTTTTAATATTCAGTAGTAAATTATTAACACTAAACCAATGTACAATCATAGAGAGAGAACTATTTACTTCGTCACAATTCATTTGTTGTCGCTTATGTTTAACAATAAAAGACGTATCATCGGCAAATAGGACTATCTCTTGATTATCTTTAACTAGATAGGGCAAGTCATTTATATATATTAGGAAAAGAAATGGTCCCAGAATGGACCCTTGTGACTGTTTAACAATTATGCGTATGCCTGTGTGTCATCAAAAGACCGACAGCTCATTTCTCCCTTATACAATAAAAACCATTACATTTGTATTTTTTTATTATTTGGTATCAATTTGAATATTTTGTTTCAGGATTGCCAGCATCATAGTCGCAGCGTGGATGCTAGTGGCATCCCTATACGAAGGCTTCCTGGAGCGAAAATATCGCATTTCAAAACAGAAGGACCTCGAGCTGTCGAACAATAATATAAAAGAGCCTGTTGGTACAATCTTTATTATTATGAAAATACTTTTACTTTCAAGAAGTACGAATGTATTTACTCTCAAGAAGTATGAATGTACATATTATTCACATACACTTACAGGCAGATGGCAGAGACCAAAGTTTTGATCACCCATGGTGTAATTTAACAAGAATCGCCATTAATCCTCAGCTAAAAGACAAAGAAATCACGGAGGTTTTTTTTGTATATACGACGAACGGTTAGAAATAATAAAAACGTTTCTTTTCCTAAAGATGAGTGTTACCATTGTTTTATTCATTATTCATTGTTCTATTTCAGTCTATCGGTACACCTCGCACCGATGGTGCTGATTGGAAAAATTCAGAAGAAGACAGCAAAAGTAATAAGTTGGCGAGAGAAGTATGTGGTAAGAATAAAAGACGAAATATTTTATATATTACCTGGTATTAAGATAATTTTTCCGCTACATGGAATAAAAATATGAATAGGATATATTTTGAAAGCAATTATGTTAGGATTTTTTTATAATAGACATTTTTATTTATCTTATTCAAAACCTACATTATATTATCACTATATAGGCGCATATAGGGATCATATCATCCCTGTATAATATGTAGTTAAATTTATAATGTCAGGTTAATTCAACAAATGAAATTCACAGAAACAACTCACAAAAGTTGTCTAGAATTGTTTCTCTAACACAATACTTAAGAATTCAATTACTGTAATGGGACATGCGTGTAACAATTGAGCTTACTGAGTTGTCTCCGCCTACAGGCTTTATCATCTTATCTCTTACATTTTGGGGCGAAAAATCGTAAAAAAGGTAATGATATGAGCATGATTTGCTACTTTTCGCAGGAAATGTGATCATCAAGCAGGTTTTATGTTCATTCGTTTTGTAAATTACATCTGCTATCATCATAAACGTCAGACAGCAATTGTTTGTACTTTTTTTTATTTTGTACACATTTCTAGCCTGTCAGTTTTACTTTCCTAAAGGTATTTTTTTCACACATTTTGTTTCATAATAATAATATATATTTAAAAACATCTACTAAAATTTTATTGCTATTCTTTAGCAAAGTAATGTAAGGGTCTAACAGGCGGCGCCACACACACACAACACAACACAATTATTTTCAATAATAGAGTATAATGTCAATCGTATAATAATAATCAAGCCACATCATCAGTCAGATTTGACGTGTGATCTAGTATTTATTATACCTATAGAAAGTATCTGTTAACTTAAATTTCAAAATGTTCATGTAGGTAGTGATTAATTAAATTATCATTTAGGCAATGTCGTGTTTAACGTGTTCTTTTATTGCCAGGCACGTGGTCTGAGGTGCTGCTGTCATTCTCGATCCTCTCCAATGGCCGCTCTATCCTCAGCACTCAGCAACCGAGCGACGGAGCGCTCACGTGCTTACACGGAATGAGGTTCATTAATTACATTACTTACATTCCTTACATTACTTACATTACTTACGTTACTAATATTACTTACATTACATACATTACTTACGTTACTTACATTAGGTACTTACATTACTTACAGTAAACAAATAAAATATCATATTGATGCAATTTGTAAAGCAATTCTATTAAACCCGTACTTATCTGGTTGCGATCTATAAATCAATTATCGATCGATTGGGTTTTTATAACAAAATCAATGAGCCCGATTATGGTTAGTTGCAACATTGATAAAACCTTCTTACATCACTACAATAGTTCTAACAATTGTTGTCTTATAATACTTTATCCAAATAGCACTGAGCTTTAATAATATTTCGTCATTGGTGTCGTAATGCCTTTAAATATTAAATAAAATTTAAATGAACGCCAGCTTTTTTTATAACAAAGTGTTGTGATTCTAATTAGATTAAAACCAACATGGCACGCACATGTTGATCATAGCTTGAACAATTGTTTTCAAATTTTGTGTAAGTGATTAATAGATATGAAAATATTATTTTCAATGTTTTATTCCGATATTTTTTAACCGACGAGAGGAAAATGTAGGGCGCAGAAAGAAATTATATATTTTGCTTCGTCATTACTTCGTCGTTACTTGTCGCCCATCCTCCTAAGAGCTTATATTATCTGCCTGACGTGACATTATGCTAAAGTTTTTCATCAAACTTCTTATTTGAAGTTTCTGAATTCGGATAATGGTAATCGATTTCTACGACCTTCTCTCACATTGTCGACATTTTATATAATCACTTCAGCAGATTTCCAAATTCTTTTGTCAACCAATAAATAATATTTTTCTGACGGGGAAATTACAAATTTTATTAGACTATATCAGAAGGAGAATAATGTTTTTTGGGCCAACCACACATACATTGTAGATTTCTATGTTCCAGCTACAGATTGAAGAGAGCTAGAGGGATTTGCCCTCCTCATATCCCAGCATCTCATCGGGTAGTAGCAAATTCACAAATATAACTTTTTGACGCCCCTACCACTTGAGACAAATACTTATACTTGAAAGCTGTAGTAATGGTACCTCTTCACTTTTTTTAAACGTCTTCTTCTATTTCAGATTCATGTCAGTGTCGTGGGTGATAATGGTGCACACGTACCTGACGATATTCTTCGTGTCCGACAACAAGACCATGCGAGTGGTGACGGAGCGCAACTTCCTGTACCAGTCCGTCGGGAACGCTTCCTACTGCGTCGATACATTCTTCTTTATAAGGTTTGACATTGAGACTTCCTTATTATATTGATCATCATTATTGCAGCAATAAAGACTAATATCTCTTTTAACTTTATACACAGTTTACAGCTGACTCTTATATCGTATATTCTATTAACATGCAAGAAAAACAAAGAAAAAATATACAATTTATTGTAATTAACACTGGAGTACACGCGAGGCCTACTAAAGTAGACCAGGGTAACTCTTTTTGCTACAATCTAGAGATTCCAGGTAATCCTCGTCTCGTATATCACAACGTCAGTACCTCTACCGTCAACGTCTGTACGCACGCCGAAGCAATTTGGCGCCAAAACCGTGTGCCTAAGTAGGTAGTCCGCGCGTGTATTGGTGTACCAAATGAATCCATGCAACTTTTGGTACATTATAACTATATAAAATTTTAAAACTTGCAATAAATGGATCTGTCCTGATCACCAGGCAGTAGTGTGAATGTTAGGAAACCAAAGAAAATAATAGTTAAATTTAATTTTAAATAAAAAATTATAACATTGAACTCATTTGATTGCATTTAATCCTATTTTTTCTTATATATTTTCTAATTAGTTGATATTATATTAAATAGATACTAATTTTATAAGTTGTTTTAATAAGATAATTGTTCATGAACAAGTAATTGATATTTTAAAATGGCCGACTATAGTAGGCGCGCGTGTACTCGTGTAAAAAATAGAGGCGCGTGTACTGAAGTGTTAAAATGATTTCAATATATTTTAATTTTAATTAAATATAATTTAATTTAATAAATATATATTTTTAGACAGACACAGTATAAGTATGACTTATATTTGCAATGTGATATAAAAGTATTATATACTTTTTATTGTAGGTACTAGAATATTTTTAACGAAATATTATACTTTTGATTTTCTAGGGTTTATTATAAAACAGTCTACTTAATAAATCTTTTTTACAGCGGGCTACTAGTGACAGTATTATTCTTAAGGTCCGAGGACAGTAAAGCTCTGCGACAAAAACGCAACCAGCAACTTGATAACGACAAGAATAAGGATATCAACAAAAATGTGAACGGATATGCCAACCCAGCGTTATCCGTGAGTGTCCCGGTCATAAACCAGGAAGTCTTCTACGAGGATCTGCTGGAACCGAAACCCAAAGGATTCTCGATCCAAGAAGTGTTTAGAACGGCGAAATCCTTCTCAGTTTTATTTTTCTATCGAGTTTCGAGGTTGACACCGGCGTACGCCTTCGTCATCGGCGTCAACGAACTCGCCTTGAGGATCACTCACGACCACACCGTATTCGAACCAGCGATCTTCGACCACGTCAACTGCGACAGTTACTGGTGGAGGAACTTGTTGTACATCAACAACCTGTTCCCGCAGAGAGAGATGTGCATGGTATGGTCTTGGTACATGGCTAACGACACACAGTTCTATGTGGTCGGTATTATATTGCTTCTTATATCAGTCAAGTAAGTACATCATTTCTAATAATTCATAAAATTAGGGTCATGTCACCTTTTCGTATCTTATCGGGTGAAAAAGTGGATTAAGTACACTCTTAAGTGTTAGTAGTCGCCTCGAAGAATGATCCAACACGGTTTGATTCGGACGGCAAAGATTGTATTTTGCTATGATATTACTTGGACACGTGATTTTTCTTACTCCGATTTTTTGTATTTCAACTTTCTAATTTAATTACTTAATTTGCCTAATGAATGACTGGTCCGTGAAAGTAACACAGATTTTTCAATTTACTTTTACGTGATTACATTTATCAGTTGCTACGGATCTGAGTAGAATATAATTTATTATATTTTATCGCATCAGTTTTCTCTCATATTCTACGATAAATTGGCTAAAAGATTTTTATTATATTTTGTGATAGTAATGGCTTATTTTATTACAGACACGTTAAATTTGCGATGGTGTCCGTTGTTCTTGTGATGGTGTCGTCATGGGTTACCACCCTATACATATCCGTGTGGTACCAGTACAAGGCGCGCATTTCTGACCCATTCGAGATGTTTGACCCGCTCTACGACAAACCCTGGTCTCGCATCGGTCCCTACTTAATTGGTAAGTCTGTATTTGTGTGCTAGTTCGGTGTATGCCTGCAGATTATTCTTTAAATTGCCTACTGAGGATAAACTTATCAGTATAACCGTGTGGTCGTTAATGAGCGCCATTTTCACCAGATAGCGGTTGAATAAATATTGAACAAATGTTTCGTCAGGTATGATGGTCGGCTGGTACCTACACAAGACGAAGTGTCAGGTGAAGATCCCGGCTTGGTTGGTGCTGGTCGGCTGGCTGGTCTCGTTGTTGATGATCGGAGTGCTCATCTTCGGTATGGTGGACGGGTACTTCGAGGTGTGGCCCACCGCCTTCTACATCAGCGTTGGACATACGGGTAAGTGTCATTTTCGTTACTATCATACGACACCATAACTAAAACCTTGATAATGGGTAAAGATAAAAGCAATAACAAAAATCATTTTCCTACCCTTATAATTGAGTAAAAATGAATATGAAAATACGTGTTGGTAACGGAAATAACTCGTTAATTGAAAATGTCAGTTACTCATACTCATTGCAAGCGATATCAGCTGGTCTCCACGACTCTGTCAGCTCTTCCGCGCGACTGAATATGCATCCCGCCTCTACAGTGACATGTCTGTTAAAGGGTAGTTTGCACTAACAATTTACGATATGAAAATTGTATGACAAATGGTTGCCAGTAATAGATAGGCGTCTTGGCCATTCATTCAGAAAGGTCTCTACGCCCAGCAGTGGTTCTATAACACCTAATTCCTATCGGTATTACGCTACTAAAATCTAGACTAGGCCAGTTTTTTCTAAAGCGAAATAACGTTATTTCAGATTGTAAATATCTTGGTCAAATCACCAGAATCCGTTTTTCCATAAATCCTTTTTCAAGAATCTTTTTAAATTTGAATAAAACAGAAGTGTGTTCATTAAAGTAACACACTAAGTTTCTCAGTGGCCCGTTTTATGACGCGACACCAAGCCCAGAGACGTTGACTGGGGTCGGACAACCCTAAACATTTGTCACTTTGTTAAATTGCAATATAAATTTAAAGCCTAAATGGATATGGAGAGATGTACTGACGTTCATCTGAGAAATACACTTTCTTTTCTTATATTTGTCTCGACTTTAAAGAAGCTTCTTACGTGTTTCAATGGTATTCAACTAAATTTGGAAATACGTCATATCACAAAGTTTTACACCTACTTACTTTTACAAATGAAAAATATCTATCTCTAAAGAAAACAATAAATATTTATGATTTTGGCTTTTAAACTAATACGAACCTTTTTGGACATACTATATATCATTAATAATGAATTATTATATACAGGATGGGGAGTTGCACTGGGGTGGATAGCGGTAGCCTGCTGCTGCGGGTACGGCGGCCTCATCAACTCGGTGCTCTCCTACAACGGGTTCCTGCCCCTCAGCCGCCTCACCTACTGCGCGTACCTCATCCACCCCACCATCATGATGTACTCCACCTTCCTGCTCGACGGGCCGCTGCATCTAGAAAACTCGATCGTCGTAAGTATATTACAACTTTCAAACTAAAGGTGTTTGCACATTGTGACGACTCGATGCCGACTCCACTCAAACTCAACTCGACGTATGGTATTCAAATGTACGCTTTATGTTGTGTTGCTTAAGAGTGAATTTGTCAAACTTTGTAAGTTGTCAACGCGTTGTCCATCTATTAACAACTTACAAAGTTGACTTATTCAAGTACGAACTAAGTAACTACGAAAATGGCTTGATATTGATATTTCAGCTGTAATGTTTCCAGATCCATGCCAGATATGAAACAGTAATAACACAAATTGTATAAGTCTATAAATAAACTTTTCTAGTTGCGAAAACTAACATTTCAATTTGTCATATAACCGACAACAATACAAAAAGTAAATCTGTACGTGTCGAAGTTTTCGAGAGCTTGTGAGTTGGAGACTTGCCAAGGAAATACCTGAAGTAAAAACTTTTATTTATTGTGGTCTGGAAAATATTATATTTATGTCTTCTATCACGACGAACATTTAGGGTAGTGTCATAACTCATAACCTGTAAGATTAATCAGTTATGAGTCTCGACAGATTCAATTATGTATATTTTGGTTTATTCTTTTTTTTCCTTTTATGTTATAGATTATTGAGTTGTAACCTAAGTTTAGATAGACAAGAAAATTATCGGACAAGGAAAGGCAAAAAATAAGCCGGTTAATATAATGTGAAATAGTTGTAAAGCTAATATCATTTGAACAAATTTTTGCTTGCTTGCTTGCTTGTAAAAGGGGGCAACCTTTTACAGAACATAAGTATATTCCTAACCAATCTCGCCCGGGCTCCACAATATCTGCTCTGCTACTACGACTTACTCGTTACAAAAACAAAATCAAGATATTATATCAATGTCGTTTATTTGGATGTTTTATTTTGCTTTAAAATTGGGAGGTCCTCTTTATTTGATTTCACCAAAACCTGTTATTGTTTCTCTGCTGAAAGAGATTTCGTAAGAGTTTATAAAACAAAGATACAGCAACGTTTTTTATAGAGATTCAACTTAAAAAATGAAAAATGCGCTGCGGACTTTGTTATTGTAGTAGGTACCTAATTTGACCTTAGCGACTTCCAAAAAATAATGGTAATAAGTAGGTAGGTACCTAATTCCCGGTAGTGTTGGCTCTTTTCTGCTTTACTTATCCTCTTTTAATAATGTATTTGACTCTATAGTTAGTAATAAATTCAGTAAATGAAAATTAATTTATGAATATTATTTAACACAAAATTATTTAACGCAATTCAATTAATAGGTGATAAACTATAAGATCCTATCTCCTACATATAATTTCTTTGTTAACATTTTCTTGGACATTCTATAATTAATGAATAACTTTTTATATGTTATTTATTGGATAAAAAAAATTATACCTAATAAACACAAATAGTGAAAAATACATGACAAATAAAACAAGCTGTAATTCTTTTTTGCTCTTAACAAAACCTTGATATATTGCTAACTGAACAAAGAGAACAAATATTTCGATACTCATTAAGGAGATAATACCCATCCATGTCTATTTAACAGGAATGTTTAGATTTCGAACACGTTACTTGTACAATTCATAATGATGAAAATTATATTTTTTTTTCATTTTCTAATTGTTTTTTAAACCATTACAGACGTATTATTTTGCTCCTATGTACCGCTGGCTGCTATTATCTAGAAACAAAAATCATTTAGACACCCAATCTCTTGCTACACTGATATCGACTATCGTCTTTACATCTATCATTACATGATACAGCATACTTAGTCAATGTCTTCCCCTTCCCGATAGAACCTTTGATGTCTCTCTGAACTTAACTGGTGTATGTTTATCAATTCTTTGGAGAGTAATGACTTAAAAAAATATGTTTCTTTTATAACTTACTAATTTAATAAATCTATTTCAGCTGGCGCTATACGCGGGGTATGCTGTAATGGCGTTTTTAGCGTCGTTCGGAATCTCCCTCGCATTCGAAGCACCAGTTGTGAGGCTGTTGAAAATAGCGAATGGCGGGAACAAGAGAAAATAGAAACGAAACGACTTGTAAATGTGTAGATAAATAGCTCTGTACCGGACAACGAAACCAAAATCCTTAGTTACCAGCTCTCTGCTAGAGCATTTAGGATATAACATAACAGAATATGGAAGTTACTTTATAAATGTTAACTTTGAATTCTTAGTGTTACCAAAAATAAGTGAGTAATATTTATTTGACAATTTGATTTTTAAGGCAAAATACAGTAAAATGAGATTTCTTAATAAATTCCAATTAATGTTGTTAAGGGTCGGCAATTTACTGAAAATTGGGGATGTAAATGGATGCGCTAAAATATTAACGGCTTTACATAATTTTGTAAGTACTCAATAAGACAATTGGAATTCTAGTTTGGGTAATCGTATTAAATATGTATAAAAGCTGATTAAGATGGGGTGGTAACTGTGAATTTGGGACAAGTCACACAATGGTTTTGAAGTCAGTATTAGCAATGGCCTACTGTCTTGTGAACTGACCTGATACCTGACATGAAATACTACAATCCGGCAGTGACCATAATTCGCGAACAAGGCCGTAAAGTAACAAAAGGTCCGGATAATAATAGCGGATGAACAACAATGTAATACTTTAAAGTAGTTTTATATATTGTAATAAAACTATTTTAATGAATTTTATCGCGGTTTATTTAAGTCTTTTACAATCCCATTACATTACATTTCATTACATTCGATTTACATGGTCGTTCGCCTAATATATTAAAATGAATCATTAAATAGTTTATGATAGACCAAACATTTAATAAAATTTTATTTTAACGCATTGTAATACTCGTGCTTAAAATATCACAGATATTTTGAGATTTAAATATTCTTTCTTTGTACCTGCATATATTTAACGTAATTTGTTGTCTAAGTTTTTTCAATGTAAGTTATAAGGATACTTTAATAGGGAAATACTATTGTACTTTTAAAGCTATTTTATTTTATTGCTTGTCATATTCGCGTCATCACATGTATACCTAATCATTTTTATAATAAACGATTAGGTATCGACGTATCTTTTGACTACATTTTGAAACAAATTGTCTTCTGTATATTATAATTTATAATATAACCCGACAGACGTTGTCTTGTCATCACTGGTAAATATGTTGTCATGGTAACGTGTAATTTTATGTGGCTGAATTGTCACCCGTTACTTTGCACTTTTTTTGACGCAGGGTAATAATACATTTACGTATGATACCAAGGAGCCTGGGTGGCCCCTACACTTATGTCGGGAGTGCAATTATACAGACTACGCCTCTGCTGGTGCCTTCAGTCGCTATAATTGGAGGGTCTTGGATCAACAGGCAACAGGATCCATCCAGGAACAGGCTGGCCTCGGCGGAATGGCCAGACTTCTCCTCCTTGGAGACTGTCCGGCTGTCTCTGAACAGTCCCTACTATAACATCGGAACCGTGCAATGGGGTCAGATTCTCATCCTGACCCCTGGCCCCAGTACTTCAGTCGGCAAGTCGTTAGAACAGGACATAGGAGAGGATAACTGTTCTTTCGTCTACAGACGATTGAAAAATTTAAAATATTTATTTAACTGATAAACACACAGATAATAATAACTGATATATAGTTAGTTAACCACTTATTTATCCAAATGATGAAAATCGGCCCTTTGTTATTTATTTTAAACTATTCTTTCAATTTTAAATTTTTATATTTTTCTGAACGACAGTACGAACATCAAAATATGTTTGACAGGTAGGAATAGTTCCTATGTGGAAACGAAATTTAATTAGGTAATTTAAAACCAAAATTAGCCAAATCGGTTCAGCCGTTCTCGAGTTTTAGCGTAGACTCGCTAAAACGACGAACAAAAACGACGACGACGAACAGCAATTGATTTATATATATATAGATTTAAGATTTATTTCATTGGTATGAGGTGTGTAACGTGCATAGCAGATGAAGACCGCCAGATCTTCCAACCATATAATTATAATAGTTAACCCATTAAGATTTAATTGTATTATAGCATACGAATGCAAATTTACAGAAGATAATTTTGTTTAAAAATTACAAGGAAACATAAAATGTTAGTAAATATATAATATGTTCTTATAAATAAATTAGTTTATCATTCAAGTTTTACATTGGGTATATTACAATAATACGCATGTAAGAGTTACAGGACTAATTCATATTGTAATGAATGACATAAAATTAAAAGGAAAATGAAGATATTGTGATAATGATAGTTACCTACGTGTAACATTATGTCGATATACTGACCTCACTTTAGTATACATGTACATAATATAATAACATATATATTTTGTAAATAGTTTAATATTAAAATAAATTTATATTATTTTCTAGTCGTAAATAATTTTTATTATTTTATACCCTTTATTAGTTATATGAATATTTTGTTGAAACTTTTGTTAGGATTTTTTTTGTTAAAGACAGCATAATATAACCGCAGAAAAGGTATACAATAGCGTAGGCCTTCAGAAATCGAGTCCTGTTGTTGATAAATTAGGGACACTCCAACATCCAACAGAAGGCTCTCGCAGGAGCCTTTTTGTACGGCACATTATTGTACTGAGTCCGACACACCCTTCCGGCTGATCCAGAGCCGGTTGGATGGTGCATAAAGCAAGCAAGCAAGCAGCAGCAAGAAAAAAAACAGAATCTTACGCACCGCACGAACCGCACAGCTGTCACTTTCCGTGGTCAAAATCAAAAGGGCAATAGGTCTATTCCAAGATAGGAAAATGATGATGACCATTATTTTTTCATATTCTAAATTGGGACAGAATTGATGCAGGAAAATAACTTTAGATAGCGAAATATGGGCTCTCTTGTCATCAAATTTACGCGCTCAAAAAAAAGAGATCATACATTTTTTAAACAAGTACTCTTGTTCATTAAGGGTCAGTATTTATAAAAGGCTGGGCGGGCGGTCCAATTATAATTGGAGTCTGGTTTAGAATTGCGGGGACAAATCATATCCCCTGTTTTGTGCTCTTTGGCAGTGGGTATGCAAATAATATTCATCATCACCAGCCTTAGTCTCATCACAACTAAAAAATATAGACAAATCTAACATGAGAACACGTAGTGCATTGCAGCTGAATGTAACCGGCACGACCAGGGAAGTACCTACCTCTCCCTTACACGAAAATCACTTCCGGCTTTCTAGCGTAAAGTGAGAGCTGTGTTGTCGCGTTTCTTACGGACTTTAAGAATCTGGTGGCCCATTTAGGGGGAGGAGGAAAAAAACTACTAAATTAAGAACAAAAGTTCAAATTGATTTGTGGCTACTTACGGAATAAATATGTAATTTGCCTTACATATTTTAGGTATTGATTTGTTCAATGTAATTTTGACATATTTTAGAAAACGCTTCTTCAAGAAAATAATTTGTATGAGTTCCATCTATGTCTATTTGTTTGAAATGTAATTAAAGAAATACTAGTAGAATCCAACTTACAATATTATGCAAGGTTCATCGTAATAATCCAGAAGATACCGTAACTTTGCAAGGTATAAAGTAACGAAAAATATTTCCTCTATTAGCGACACAAACTGAATTAGCGCCAAAGCAGGTGTTCCATATAAAAACTAGGTTCCACATAATGCAGGCGTTGATATTGTAGGTCTGGGAAATTAGGTCGTGCATAATTTAGCGCGGGGCAAGTCGAGTGACTGTGTGCTGGCATCGTAGCAAGTGAATTTTTTAACGAACGCTGTTATGACTACCTGGAGATTTACGACTGTTCAGGTGTATCTACATAAAAATTAATATTTGTCGTGAACTGTTCATTTAATCATGATGATCTTTAGTAATTAGCAAGCTTCGTGAGCCAATGAAGGCTTCTGACTTATATAAAATACATTCTAAATTTCAACCCTTAAGGGGGTGAAATAGACAGGTAAAGTTTATTAATGACGCGGGTGGAAACCGCGAGGCACAGCTAGAAAATAAAAAAGGAGCCCTATTTGAAACTACTGACTAAATTGTGGTTTAGTGGTATCGTACCACTTATCTACCGTATGATGTGTGCCAACACATTGTCATTTAAATAATCACTTATTAAATTGTGATAGTCAAACAATATTTTATCATCCACTCGGCACCATTCCCTTTTTTACAGGACTTTATACACAAGCAAATAATCATATATTAGGAGCCAACGCACTTAATTAACACATGACTCCTCACGCGTTCTCACATCTAAGTAACAACTCGGTTAAGGTTACGAATATAATATCATCTCAAGAGCCAGTCTACCATTTCTCCTGACATCAGCTACATGCTCAGCAGAGGCACTGGCAATGGCGTATATCATGGAGATTTATCAAGAGGTAGTTTCGTTCATTGAATGATACTTCTATCTGATATGATCTCACCGTAAAGTGCATTCTTACAGCATAGCGCCACCTCTTACTAATAAAAGATAACGTTTTTCGAGCGTATATGGGTATGTATTTATTATGTATGTATATTTTATTCCCTGTAGCTCACTTAACTTGTGTCATTATATTAGTCTCCATAACGCGAGTAAATTCACATTAAAATGTATTTTAAGCTTTTCCTTTAATGTAATGTTAGGATGTTATAATAAAACAGCGTAAAACTAAACACAAAATAAATAAGGGTAATAAAGACGGCGCGGCGTGTGGCGCGGTAACGGAGCATCAGTTCGCTTTATTAACATTATTTTTCATTTTGATTACAGCTTTTATTATATACAAACACAAACAGATTGTTTCAATTTTTTTATTATTATTGTGATGTGCTCTCTTTTATTGTTGTATTTTTTACGTTTTATTCTGTACATATTACCGCGACATAATAGTCATAAGTCGTTTTTAGAGTGAGTCTAAATGCAGATATGCATTTAGTCAAAAAAGCTCACCCAAAAAACCTATGGCTACCTATGGTTGTTATGTCCCTTTCGATCGTTTCCAGCTATCTTTCCTGTACGTATTTATGTATGTATCCTTGTGACGCCCACTGTCCCTTATAAATGACAATATTTTTGATTAATTTTGTTCCATTTTATTGTTATATTTGACATTGACATTAGACATAACGTATATAAAATTTAAAAAAAACGAGTTTTTGTCATTTAAAAAGGACAGTGGGCATTTTCCATAGTACTCAATTTAATCTCTGGACACCAGGGGAGTATACATGTTGGATAAAACGAAGTGTTGTTGAAGCATCGAAGGGGGCAGACGACCTAAATCATGTATGCAGTAGACACATTTTATAGCATAAGAGCATAAGATAAAATTATAGAATAAGGTGATAAGTGAGTCATTTAACTACGAACTTGACTCGCTTCCACGGTGGTCCACACACACAATGGACCACCAGCTAGTCACAACCCGCACGAAACGTAACGTCATAGCTATTAAAGTATCACGTGAGCGAGAAGCGTACTTCCCCGGTCATGCCGTTTTCTATTCGGTCGCAATATAGCATGGCATTAACCAACGCCAAGTGGTTGTGTAATGCTGCTCACCTATTCTGAATATTCCATAGACTATAGAGGATGCAAAAGCCTGATAATAATGGTGATGCTATTTGAATTTTATACACACCATGTATAATGTTATAACGGACTTACGTCGCCCGTATATTGTCATTTTTATAAAGCACCCGAAATATCAATTTCAGTCTGAAAAATGACCCTTTTTACGAGCAAAAAAAGGACAAACCCGTAATTAACGAGCGGCCTTTGTGCTCGGTGCCTTTAATTTTCGCTTCGAGCATTTTCTTGTCCGAGCAGTTTTATGCAATTTACTACGAGACCGGTGCATTTTTAAATTGAATCATCCTCGATTTAGAGCAAGTCACTAGCACAAAGTTATAATACAGAATTAGTATGATATAAATTGGAAAGTAAAATGTGCAACTTTGTCGTTGGTTTATTTTGTTGTTATTTTAGGTAGTAAAAAACTGCAAATAGGCCTTTGAATATTTACCAATGTCCATAAGCATCCACATAGTTGCAAACGTGTTGTCGCCTTATCGAACAACAAGCCAGCGGGAATGTACACGTCACACTAATCGTGACAAATAACTTTGCGGCGGTATCGTGTAAGCGAGAGGCACTTCCCCGGTCTTACCGACCTAATGCGGCTGCAATAAGCAATCTTACTATCGAGATTAGTAGAGAGAGAAGAGAAAGGAGGGAATAGAGTAGAGGAGTAGAGTAGAGGGAGTAGAGTAGAGGGAGTAGAGTAGAGGGAGTAGAGTAGAGGGAGTAGAGTAGAGGGAATAGAGTAGAGGGAATAGAGTAGAGGGAGTAAAGTAGAGGGAGTAGAGTAGAGGGAGTAGAGTAGAGTAATAGTAGAGGCTATTCACATCCAACCAGATTTGGCTATGACGGATATCTTCGTCATCAGAGATCGCCTATGTCCAGTTACATAAAAGCTGATGAAGTATAAAATCCAATTAGAATGCTAAGGAAAAACGAACGAATTGTACGAGTAGGTTTGTTTATTTTGCTCGAGAGCGAGGGCCTCTGGCCTGGCACGGCGCCAACTCGCTACCAGCACCTCGACCACTATCTGGCCGTTAGTGGTTATGCGACACCAGCGCTGGCACTTTATCTTTACACTAACAGCGCTTAGGAGATATTTCGTAAGTACGAGGCGTAAATACATTAGAATCTTATTATTATTATTGGGTTTTTGGTTCTACATTTATCATTGCCTCTTAATTAGTGATATTTTCAAATCAAATCAAATCAAATCAAAATCATTTATTGCAATTATAATATGATACATAGTTAAAGTACATGTTCAATATTACAATTTGCCATTGATGGCGTGCAATATGCTACAAATCTCATACAATAATAATATTATGTTTATTTCAAAATTATTACATAACAACAATAATAAAATGTCAAATGAAAGGACAATACATTAATGGCCATTATATGTCGTTATTTAGATTGTTCATTAAGATATTCATTTATATTATAATAGCATTTTTCTATTAGATACTCTTTCAATTTAATTTTAAATAATTTTAATTCCGTAATAATTGTAATGTATTTTGGTAATTTGTTATATAATTTAGGGGCGGTACAAAATACACTTTTCCGCATCATTTCTGTTTTAGCGTTAATTGTTAACAATCTGTCCATGCGTCTAGCGGATGAGCAGGTTTCGTATTTATCGAGATTTTGCTTGACATAAACTGAACACTCGTATATATACATTGATGCAATTGTTAATATTTTTAATTTAATGAAATGGGGTTTACATGTGTCCCTTCTTCCCAAGTTACAAATTGCTCTTATACATTTCTTTTGTGCCCTGCACGCCTTTAATATGTCAGTAGAATTGCCCCAGAATAGTATGCCGTATCTAATTTTAGACGAGACATTACCGTGATACGCCGTTAGCAAAGTCGACAGATTTGCTATGGGTCTAAGTTTATTTAATGCGTATGCATTTTGACTTATACTTTTACTTATATAGTCTATATGCTGTTTCCATGTTAATTTATTATCAATCATTAGTCCTAAGAATTTTGTTATATCTATCTCATTTATTTCATGTCCATTGTAATTAATATTAATTTGACTCTCAATATTAAATGTTCTGCGTTTAAAATTCATTATATTAGTTTTTTCAAAGTTTAGCGATAAATTATTAGTCATTAACCATTTAACCATAATGTCAATAGTTATTTTTATCTTAGATTCTATATCTGTTAGGGTATTTTCAATAAATAAAATTGTGCTGTCATCAGCAAATAGTGTCATGTGTTGATTTGTTAATTTAACAATGTCGTTAATATATATGAGAAAGAAAAGAGGCCCTAAAACGCTTCCCTGTGGAACTCCGTGTGTAGTTGTCTTAAGGTCTGATATATATTGCTTTTCACATTGAGTTGATGGGCAGTATCTACTTATTTGGGTCGCTTGTTTTCTATTCATAATATAAGATTTCATTAGCTTATGCGTAATTCCTCTAATTCCGTAACAGTACATTTTACGAAGGAGGGCTTCGTGATCCACACGATCAAACGCCTTAGAGATATCCATATATAAAGCTATCGTCTTTTTTTTATTATCTACGCTAGTATAAACTTTTTGGAGAAAATGAAAAATAGCATCGTTTATGTTTTTATTTTTCCTAAAACCATATTGTTCCGTAACTAATATGTCATTTTTATCTAAGTATTTGTATAATCTATTGTAAATAACTTTCTCATATATTTTTGAGATTATAGGAATGAGTGCCACAGGTCTAAAGCACTTCATATCAGATTTTTTACCTTTTTTAAAAACAGGAATAATTAACGATTGCTTTAGCTTATCTGGGTAAACACCTTTTTCTATGCTTAAATTAATTAAATATGTCAAAACTGGACTAATTATATGCGCTATTTCCTTCATTATCATCATTCATAAGCTATGCACTGGTGTACGAAAGGTATTTATATCTACCGCGGTAGGAATGTATAATTACTAGCACCAGTAGGTGGTTGGCTAACTTACTAGAGCGGAAATATTTTAGATTAGTTACCGACTCACGTAACCCTATACTAGTATCATGACTAGCCCTGTCCCGCGGTACTACACGTGTTATATTTAAGTAGATCTTTGACTTTCCTAAAAAAATGTAATACCTACAGACGATCGAAGATCTGATAAAAGAGAAAACACAACAAAATTCATATGCCCCGCGTTTTCATCCGCTTAATTGTAAGGTTGCCATTGTCGCAAAAAAAATCATAAAACCGACAAATGGGCAAAAAATCCTCGAGAAAGGAATTACTATTAAAATGAACTAATATGTTGTGCGGTTTCATCTGCGTTATGTTGATATTCGTCATTTACGTACAAAAATACAAGCTCGAAATATGAGCAAAATACGAGAGGAAATGGATTGCAATTAAAATGAAATAACAAATCCAAGAAGAACGAATCTCAATTAAAATTAAATAATTAAAAATAATGGTTCCGCAGGTAATCCGACTAACGTATTGTCGACTTTGAAAGATTATTGCGCACTGCCTACAATCCTCTATTTAGTAGTATTGTTTTTAATAACTCTCGTGTCACAATGTTAGCATTCTCCTCCGAAACGGCTCGACAGGTTCTCAAGAAATTTTCTGTGCATATCGATACTTCCACGGCATCTAAGCATACGCGGGTGAAACCGCGGAGCGCGCTAGTAATTTCAAATGCCTGCTAGTTGTAAATTGTGGTTGAAATGGATTATGTATCTATTTGAACCGCAAATTTACAATTTGCGTCGATTCAAGCGTTGCGACAACTTATGTTTGTCGTTTCTGATTTCTCCTCTCCGTCTCGAGATAGTGTCAGCCACTTTATGAATGTCGTCACTCCACCTAGCTGGAGGGCTTCCTGCGTCTCACATACTATGAGTTAAATTATTTAGATTTATGTAACAGAGTTTTACAATATCGACGAGTTTAAATATTTGCGTTTTAAACTTGTTTGAACTCGATACACGATACGTATTGATATTTATCTCCGAAACCGCTCTCGATGGTATTTTCACTTTTGCTAATGTGCTTGTTCTTACTTCTGAGTTAGATATTTAATAGTTCGATTATCTCTACATCACAGACTCTCAATAGAATTATTGAAGTCACAACCCTCGGTGATATCAATATTCATGAGGAAACTCGGTCTCTCCAGGTATGACAACAGTTAAATTAACTATTATACACACATGATACCGGTGCCAAGTGACAGCGTTTATCAGTGAGTGAGAGGAGGGCAACACTTCTGTATAACACTCATGGGGATGTCTATTTGGTTATTTTTTGGTTTTGGTTTGGTTTTGGTTGGCAGTCACCAAAACGCTCCGACTGCTCGTTTGAGTATACTATAAAAGCAGTGGACGACGTCAGACTACTGCTGATGATAATGATGAAACCGCCGTAAACAATCCCAGCATTATCTCCAGGTATCTGAATATTTTATCTATAATCTAAACGGAAGTCTCGTTCTTAGCGGCGACGAACGGAATTAAAGAACGGATTTTGGAAGAAAATCTCAGATTTCTTTGGAAAAATATATTCGAAATAAGAAAAAATACAAAACCCTAAAATATTCACAAAACCTTCAAAGGGATTATGGTAATGACAAAATATTGCTGTTCATGTCAAATTTTGTTTGATTAGCTTATACTTTATGGAATTAGATTATTATAGGGGTGACCTTTTATTAAAAATGTATTTGAGAATGTTTTTATTACCACCTGTTCAAAAGGAGCACAAAGTCAGATTTATTTCCCGCTTAAAACGCTTAATATTGGGCATCCAAACACTGCTTCAATTCTGGTTTCAAGTTGAAATTTGAGTTGTTGAAACTTTTACCACGAATTGAGTTTGTTGGATTCAACAACTACTTTTCCGATTATTTATTTCAGAACAAGTGTTTTTGAGGCTCTAGTACGACTTGTTGCTTCCAGAACAAATTTTACAACTAGGTACAAATTTCAGAGGATAGAAACAGTACGTACGGTCTATTTAATTCTGTATTTTTAAATTTAACTGTAACTTTTGTATCAAGTAATGTAACCTTTTAAGACATTTAAAAAAAATAATTTTTAAAATGCAAAAGGTAAATGTGTTGAAAAATGCTGTTTTGTAAATAATAAAACAATTGTAACGGCTCTCAGAAAGTATTTTAGACCAGTTTATATGCTTTAGAATGACTTATTGATTCCGTACTAAAATCTAAAACGTATCTCAGGCATACTTTAACTAGAATAGCTTGTTTTAGTCTGGATTAAAGTAAGTGGAATCCTGCGACATATTTAAATAATTAATTTTTTTAAACACGCAAACAGTTTTTAGTTTATGTAAAGTCCATTTTTGTCAATAAAATAATTATTTGAAAAGTGTTCCATATATTTTATGCACACATTTGCATATAAATTGGTTTTATAGCTCAAACACACTCAGCCATATTGAATGTACGTAGGTCATGTCCACCGTGCACTACCGTTTACTAGAGTAATGAAGTTCTCACTTAACAATCGTTACTACCGAACTATGTACGTCCGGACTGTACGACTGGAAGTATGAGCTATAGGTCGTATACAAGGATTCATCATCAATAGTTTGTAGTTATTCAGAGTGAACTATGAACAAAATGAGACAGGATCTTCAGTAAAAGTAAATAAATAAGGACACGATATCGCAGAAATGCGACAAGTATGCGGTCGCGTTTCGTGTGGTTTGTGAGTTTCCGGTGGCCCGTTGGAGGAGAGGAGAAAGGGAAGTACTGATGATGGGTGTGGGAAGACATCAAAAGTCTGCTACTGCTTGTATCTTACACTATAAAAAAGATCTCTAAAAGAGAGAAGAGAATGTCTCTCAGACAAAGATCTCAAAACTGATGCATTTTTCCGAGCCCCAGAGCGATGTAACACAACTTTACATTGAGAATTTGACTAAAACCTTGTGAGATGAGTGTCCCGCGATTTTGTTTTTTATATCGAATATATATTATATCGTATGATTATAAACCGCTTATTAGTGTAGTCCAGATGTAACTCGTTATATACGTTTGATCTTGGAAAACACCAGCCGAAAGCGGAGAGAAGAGATCAGTCCGCGTGACGTCACGGCGACATTTATTTGTCTCGAGTGAAAATGCGCCCACCGTGCTTGTATGAGACGAGATTATCACTGAGAAGTTTAAAAATAATGATATACTACTTAATAAAATAAATGCCTAAGTTTGTATGTTCCTCTTTCACGCAAAAATTACAAAAAGGGTTGGAATCAAATTTGAATGATCATTATTATAGATCGGTTTCTAGGATTAAATAAAAATTTTGTTTAATTTCGTAACAATGAATGATTTTCGCTTCATAAACGCATGGAACCGCACGGCTCAGCTAGTATTATGTAGGTAAATCAATGACCTTATCGGGCCACGGCATCTCACAAATCTCACGTCTGTCACTTCATGCCTAGACTGGCATGCAATTGCAATTGATTTATTAAAGTTGGCATTCTGCAGCCGGACAGTCCCCAAGGAGGAGAATGCCCTTTTCGACGAGGCTAGCCTGTCGCTGGAGGGATTATGTTGCCTGTAGATTCGGGGCCCTCCAATTATAGCAGCTGAAGGCACCTGCTAGGGTTTAGTCGGTATTGCGCTAAGTGTCGATTTCGACATAGGTCTAGGGCCAAACGGGCTGGGCTCCTAGATAATATACATAAATGTATTCCTTTGTGTCAGAATCAGCCTTCCTGGAACGGATCAAACCAGTTTGGCTTACATTTTCAACTGCTAATATCAAAGAAATTGGATAACCAGGGTGCTCAAATGTGCATAAATCTGTTATATCTTCCTATAGTGCATTTATTCATAAACAAATCGTACCTGATCCAAATGCGCTGCAAACTAATCTTATTTACTTCGTGTGCTTTAAAACAAATCACACGTCTCTATTTGCACCCGTATAACTCGTTCACTCGGTGATCTTTGTTGACTGTCCCGATACAAATGTCGTTGACATATCTAACGAGCTTTGACCTGATTAGACCTCATCCAATTTGATTCCGATCCGATCAACATTGAGCTCAATAATAGCAAATAGAATTCACCATTCCGTATTTCTGACGTAATTACATAAATTAGATTCATGGATGGTTTTTATATGCTCTCTTCTGGCAATAATAAGTTCATTTCTCTCTCTATAGGTAGGTAGACACATACAGTCGATGTATTATTAATCATAATAATGAGTAGGTTATCAATTGGTCTGTATTTATTTAAAAAAAATTGTTTTCATCCAAGTTACAAATATCTATTTTAAGTTAAATAAATAACAATATCATTGAATTGGATAATAAAATATAAATTTTGAAAGTTAAAGATTAGATGGATTAAAATTAAAATTAAATCTTAAAATTTTAAAATATAAGTTTTATATGATCGAAATCTGGATTAACACAACAACGTGAAAACACAAAGAGTGATTAAAACAGAAGTAATGATTATGATATATAATATTCTTTCTTTAGCAATCTGTTTCAGAACTAGTTGAATGGTTTATTTCATACCTTACTATGATACACGGATGGACAAGTCCACCCATAACTAAAGCTTCAGAAACGTCAGACTTGTAAAACAATTAAATAGACCGCTAAAAAACCGTTAAAATTGTTTTATTGTAAATAGAACATTTGCGCAAACTTAAGACGAAATAATAACTATTTGCTTTATCGAATCATATAATAAAAACCTTATCGAGGCAGTTATTGAATTTGAAAAGATATTTACCCGAGTCGGTTGAGAGGAACAACGTTTCTTGAATACATGAATATCCTGAAACCGCATTTGAAAAGCCTCCCGAGCTGGATATGAAGAGATTAGCCACGTTTGAGTACCGCCGTACGATCTCCTTATAAGAAATGAATGTTTCATGAACATTCTGTACGGACGGAAAACAAATTGTATTAACGTCTTGAGAATATGACGAAGATAAAGATGAAAAGGGCTGAACAAAAGACGACTAGGTAATATAACTTGCTGCTAAATAAACTGAAATCGATATTATTTTTACACTGTAAAGGCGGAAATAAAAGTCGAAGCGTTTTGGCCA
>LUGF01012860.1:24351-36736 GCA_001625245.1 Calycopis cecrops
ATTGTTGGCTAGGTACTCAAAGAGAAGAAGTGCAAGAACGTGATGAGCCTAACACCAACCCCGAACCAATTGTTTTGCAAAATATAATACTACCAAATTACAAGAGAGCAGCAAATACATATAAGCGTTGTGTCTTTAATTGTAGTAATACTATTTTACATAGTATTTCTGACCATCTACGAGCTATTGTTTTGAGCAATCATAAATTGTACCTGCCAAGTTTAGCTCGTATTTGTTCAGAAAACCTGATGAGCAATGCATGGGACTCATTGTTTAATTCAGATACCAATACCAACACATTTACTGCTCAGCAACTGCAACATATTTTTTCATTTATAAATAATAATGCGTTTAATATGTCGTAGGACTTTCAAAATATACAAGACATGGATGAAAGAGTATTTCAGTATTGGATTGGCCTGACTAAGGAAAAATTTAATATATTATTGCACGATGTACCAAGGCTTATTCAATTAAAAAGAGCAAGCTTCGGCTTAGCTGCATTTTTGTTAAAGATGAGAACTGGAGATTCTAATGAAAGAATCTCTTCATTATTAAATGTACCAAGACGTACATTAGAAATACTAATGGGTGAAGTGAGATTAATTCTCCTTCAGGACTTTGTGCCTGCATATCATGGAGTTAATCAATTAACACGCCAAAATTTGTTGAGCCATAATTTGACAATTCCAAATGGAATATGTATATATATATGGAAACAATAATAATGCCATTGCAATATGTGATGGTACATATATTTATATATGTGAAGGAAATAATGGACTCCTACAGGATTTCCTTCATGTTAATTTGAATTGGGCGCACTTTTTGATGTCAAGTCTTGTTGTCACGTCGAGTCGATAGGTGGCGCGGTCGGTTGAGACGATAGACATTTTTATTTCGTAAAAAGAGTTGTTAATGTTTGTAGTTGAGGAATCTGATTTAAATTAATTAGTGGAATAAGAACGACAATATAACTCTAAATGTCGTTTCTTTGTTTTACAGGTAAGTCCTCACTTTACAGTAATGATATTTTGTTGTTAGTTCATTGTAAAAGTCTAAAAATAAAAAACTTTGTTTTACAGAGCAACACGTGGTTTAATTTGTCGTAAATTCCAAATTATAGAATAATTGTCTTATAAAACGACATTTATAGTAAAGAACAATGGAAAAATTACGATTCACCTTCACAATATTAGGAGGATCTGATGGGAAAAGTAATATAATTTGCATAACCTCAATCGAAACTCCAGATGGACGATTATTTGATATACCGGATGAGTTGAAGCCTGTTAGTGCTTACTAACAGGCTTCAACTCATCCTGTATATCACGGCCATAACCGCTACAGATTATTTCACCAAAATCAAGAACTCATTGAAGAAAAAGTATCGCAATCAATATACAAGATTAATACAGGCCACAAGAAGACGGAATCAAACCTGTTTCATATTACTAAACTGACTCCTGTCCCCATACTGGAATGAGTAAAGGTTTATTGGAGAAGTGAAAATTTCCAGAGAAATTTTCAATTTAAGGGGGGAGATGTAAAGGAAATAATGGACTCCTACAGGATTTCCTTCATGTTAATTTGAATTGGGCGCACTTTTTGATGTCAAGTCTTGTTGTCACGTCGAGTCGATAAGTGGCGCGGTCGGTTGAGACGACAGACATTTTTATTTCGTAAAAAGAGTTGTTAATGTTTGTAGTTGAGGAATCTGATTTAAATTAATTAGTGGAATAAGAACGACAATATAATATATAACTAAATGTCGTTTCTTTGTTTTACAGGTAGGTCCTCTCTTTACAGTAATGATATTTTGTTGTTAGTTCATTGTAAAAGTCTAAAAATAAAAAACTTTGTTTTACAGAGCAACACGTGGTTTAATTTGTCGTAAATTCCAAATTATAGAATAATTGTCTTATATATAAATAAAAGCTCAAACTATATGTTTCAAAAAGAAAGTTACTCTCTGTTCTCGCCAAGTTCGAGACGGGTAGCGACATCTATCAGCGCAACAATAGAAACGCGTCAGCACTGGCGCCAGAGTTTGACGTTATAACGACTCTCAAACTCACTCTCACTTCACTCCTCTTGTCATCAAGTTCGCGAACTGTCAGCACCGTTTCGCGCATTCGCTTTCCTATGTATGTGTTTAAGTGCATATCTCAAATTGTGAGCTCACAAACAATTATAAATCCGTAGTTGAACAAGTGCCGAAAGTGTTCCGCTCGAGTTTCCGCTCAAGATACGAGGTAGTGCTTCTGCCATAGCAACAAGACGCCAAAAGGTAAGTGAGCTTATCCTTATTCCATCCAAATCTCATCCTTTTTTCCCTTTCAATATAAATCAGCCCAGACGAGAGAGGATAGCTTCCCAGCGTCGTCACTCTTTGCATAAATATAGAAATTTATTAAAACCTTTCATGATTGTTGTATGTGACGGATATACTATTGATCGTTTTGGCCCATACAGTGCAACTACATCTGATAGTGAAATAATGTCTAGCCTGTTCTTTTATGAGACTACACTAAGATAATGTTTTAGAGAAAATGATGTGTTCATTTTGGATAGGGGTTTCAGGGATTGCATAATATTATTAGAGGGATGTGGCTATAGACCATACATGCCAGAATCACTTTTAGAAGACGAACACCAACTCACCACTGCTCAAGCTAACAGAAGCCGCTGTGTAACTATTTGCAGACCCATTTGCAAAAAAGGTAAAGGTAAAGGCGGTGAATGGTCATTTTGAAAGAAATTTTAAAATATTTAGGCAAGAATTCTTTCACCGCTCTCTACCACACATGATGAAAATATTTCGAATAGCAGCAGCAGCTCTTTTAAATAGATTTGGTGTTCGATTTCAAGATAATGTTTATGCGAATGAAATAATAGGCATAATCAATGTCAATATGTATTAAGAAAATAATCTCTCAATTATGGTCGACGCCTTAAATATGAACAGAAGAACATCCAGGTTCGAAAGTATAACTGCCGATAGGAATAATATTCTGTAGTTACTACCCTATTACCCTAGAATACAGAGATTTAATTCTGTTCTCACTAGGAACATGCCAAATAAGGCAAGCTCGGTCTTATTTTGGTGAGAATATTCTTTTCATGGGGGCTACAGAATTAAAGTATCGAGTGAACACAACATTTTTGGAACATAATCTTAGAGGTCTAGAGACTGAATGTACTCTAATTAGAGCTAAAATTAAATCTCGCCATGTGTCCAGGAAATAATATTTTGTCTACATTTGTGTACAAAATATTCCTGGACGTACTGGCATAACAGAGTACTGTTGTAATTGTTTGTTTGAGCGGCGCACTGTAGAGTTTTGCGCTCATGTTATGACCATAGTCTGGTATTTAGGATGGGCTAGCTATCAACAACATATATCCGCACCTGCAGAGTTCCTAGACGAAATTATTGTAAGAGAGGATGAAGAATAAAATAATATCATATAATAACGAATTTGTTTTATTTGCTCCCACAAAATGTTCCTTCCTCATTCGATTTGTGTAGATATCAGATTTGTTAATATGTATACATAAAAAACCTCGTCCTATTTTATAGCATATCTATCAGTTAAAATTAGTTGTGTACATGTAAAGTAGGATATCGTCGCTTAGCAAACAACACCGCTTAACTAATTTTTAGCAATTAATTATGTTCGTATGTAAATAAAGCCACAAAAAATCCAGAGTCTTCTATCAGAACACACAGTAGACAGTTTTCATTTACTATAGATAACAAACGTTATCAAGTATGCAAAAAATGGTTTTGGCTACCCTGGGTATTCAAGATTGGTTCATTAGGTATTGGTTAGCGAAAACGGATTGTGCAATGCTTCCTGACACAGCCATTTCAACAAGCAAGAGAATAACTCCGAAGAAATCTGGTGAACAAGAATATGTTGAAAAGTTCTTAGCTGGACTCCTGAAAATGCCGTCACATTATTGGCGTGCTAGTACATTGCGCCAATATTTAGAACCAGTTTTCCCAAACATGACTCAACTTTATAACAAATACAAAGAAAATTGTGAATTTGAATCCAAAGAATGTGTTGTGTGAAGTTATTTGACAGTATATTTTTGAAACTTAATTTGAGTCTATTTCACCCAAAAAATGACCAATGTGACGTCTGTTATCGACATAGAACGGGAAATATTTCAGACCTTGGGTCTTCTATCTGGTTCAGACGAAAAATTATTAAATCTGAACACAGCTACTTCAGAGGTTCCAATGAGTTGCTGTGCGCACAACCAATTTTAGACAAAAAATCTGATCCAATAAAGTTCTGGGTAAATTGCCGACATTTCGGGCCGCTTCTCTTGGATATCACTTTACAATATTTGATTTGCCAAGCTTCATCAGTGTCATCTGAAAGGATAGCTTCAGCGGTGAATTTGAATGTGCCGATTGATAGGAGCAGATTAACCGGGGAGCACATCAAACAAAGAGTGCTCCTGATATCAGACAAATACGGGTTAGAATAATATATATTTTTTTTTATTAATGATGGCAATATTTTCTTGGCCTTATGTACTTTGAATTGTGTGTATTTTTGTGTGTATTTTTAATAATGAAACAGATGTCGCAGGAGACCGACTTCAGGGCCTAATGTTTGGCCACATTCAGCAAAGAGCGCGATTAAAAAGTCGTAAAAGTTTCATATAGGCCACTAGCAGCTTAAAAATAGAGTCAAACGAAAAAAGGAAGCATCTGTGGAGCTTGAATTACCCCGTCCCTCCTGACTTTATTCAGCCCGCGGAAACCCTTCCGCCAGACTCTGAGTTGCAGTGGATCACCTGGCACACGCTCAACCGTCTTCAAATAGGAGTGGGCCGCTGCAGGTCAAGCCTGGCAAGGTGTCATTACTAAAAGACATTAACATTATAATGGATGATAATATACTTTTAGATCTGCAGGAGTCACCATCAAACATAGTGGCAGAAAATGCAGATATGGTAAACCACAAAAAGAAGATGAATGTAGAAGAACAGTAACAAATGTACCTGCTAAGGAGTATTTACAAGTAGTTTCACAGAATATTCAACAATTTCCAAATCCTAAGAAAAGAGTCCGAATATTAATTCCTGGAGATCCTGAACCACAATTTGTTTTACCGCATAATCAACTATCTCCAAATCCTACAAAAAGAGTCCGAATTAATTCCTGGAGGTTCTGGACTACCAACTAAGAAAAACAATAAACAAGTTTTATACCAACTCCTAAAAGGAACATTTGTTGAATGACCTTTGTAAAAGGGATTCTGTACATTTGAGAGAGATGGTTAAATGTATGGTGTGTAAAAACTGAATATGTTTAATATGTAGTGACACCAATACATTTAATTATATTTGCTCAATATGCCTCGATCAGGTAGTTTTTACAAAGAATTTTTGTAATTTATTTATATAATATTTTGGTATAGGGGTCAAACGAGCAGTCGGAGCCATTTTCATGACTACCGCCGCCCATAGACATCCGCATAGAGGCTATACAAGTGCGCTTCCCTCCTTTTTCCTCCCACCTTCATGGGTTACCGGCTACTCACACATCGCACGAAATGCGACAGCATAGCTGTCACTTTACGCCGGTTTCGTGTAAGCGAGAGGTACCTCCCCGGTCGTGCCGGCCCAATTCGGCTACATGCAGGCATGCAGTTTGGACTACCTCTCACTAAAAGTGTTTTGTACTAGCTGTCCCGCTTTTAATTTCTAAATTCCACGCGCAATGCCTAATAATATACAAAGTATTAAAGATAATTTACCAGCAGCATGAGGTAGAAGAATGTTCAATGAATGTGCATTGTAAATGACGCATTACAAAGCCTATTAGTAAAATAGTTTTCCACAAAAGTAACTGTCCTATTACAATGTGATTTAATTTTAAGAATATTTAGTTATTCATATTTAGGAGCTCTCTTAGAATTATAATATTTGTTTTTGTACTTTTAAAATTTTATTATTTGTTACCGCCAAATTGTGATAATCGTTAAATATGAGATATTTTGCTAAGTGTCACAGGCTCTAAAGTGACGTAATGGATCAATAAACTAAAAATACTCACTGCTTTATGATTAATAACTTTGTTTCTTTTTTTTTTTGATTAATATGATTGTATTAGGTTAAGTAGTTAGTTTAACATAATTATGTTCAAGTGTCTACTAATATAAATAATGTAATTTTAGAAATAGCATCACCATTTTTAATCTGCTGCAAAATTCTATAATTTGTGTTTAGTCACTAACGTCAAGATCTGTCATTGTCATTTTCTCTCAAGATGTTCGTGCCTAAGCTGTGTGTAAAAACTGAGCTCAATAAATGTCTGCAACCACATTCGCATTTATCAATTTAATCTCCACAACTTAACATACATGTGGTCAAACTACGTAGCGGATTCAATACAACTAAGAACCAGGATTCATATTTTGGAGAAATTAATTATTGAAAAAGGAATGGAAAGGACGTCGATTCACTTGGCATTGTGGAACGTGCACTCATATTGGTGTTACTGAAGGACATTATTTAAACTTAAGTATTTTATTATCATAACCCATCACGCAGGTAAATGTTTAGTTATAAGGAGAGTTTACCATTAATTTAACTAAATTCTAATAAGATTTGTTACATCATTCAGTTAAACCTGTAGCAATGTGAAATTTAGTTTACCCTTTAAAACATATTTAATTGTTCTTAAATAGTTTGCTCAGGTGATTGTAACATATTCAGTAAGTTACATTATGCAAATGAGTGGTTTCATTAATGTAAATGCCAAGTTAAAAAGTTCTCGCTCGGGTTTACGTATGATATGACACATGTCAACTTGTCATTGTCATTGTCTCTTGCTTAGTGTTTTGCTAGCACTTGATTCCTAAAATGATCACTAGGGCGGTGAAAGTGCTGCCTCTAAGTTTCGTGCAAGTTCCCTATAACGCTATGGTTCAATCGATGTTTCTTATCAAATAATATATTAATACTTTACCAATTATCAGATTTTTTCTCGTGACTGGTAAAATGTAAACTTTTAGGTACTATTTTATGCAAATATTTTAAAACAGCCAGACATAGATTTATTTTACGACTGTTAAAGTGGCAAAGATTTCGTAGTGGCAAAATATTTTACACACCACATAAAAAAGAACAAAATTTAAATACGTTTACATACGAATAATTGCGGACAACGTGGACAACGGCACCAACGGTTTTACAGGTTACACATTTGATTTCAGTTATTTTATTTCGAAAATAAAATGGTGTACAATAAACATAAACGAACTTTACATTAATTACTAATTCATTCATTACGCTTTTGCTGGCAATGCGTGTGCTATGAACCTATTTCAATGTTGTGTTAGTAGGAACAAGAAATTGTTAGTGTAGTTAGTGAAAAAGTCTCTTTAATTTGTGAGGTATTACTTTGTCTCCAATGTTTAAAGTAAAAAGTTGTAAAAAGAGTAAGAGTAAGAGTAAAACGAGTAAAAAGAGCAAGTTACTAAATGGAACAAATTTTGGATAGCCCTTGGAAAGAAATATTTTTTTAGTGTTTATTTTTATATATCTATGTTTCTTTAACAAAAAGTTAATTTATTTAATCACCTATAAGTTTATCATCAATTTTGGTAATATTTTCTCTACCATAAATTAGGTTTCCACATAAGTACCTAACGGCCCATTTTATTTGAAAAACGCCCGTATAGATGAAAGTGTAGTGCCCTTTCGTAGACGTATCATATTTAGACAATATAATAAACAGAAACGGCATAAATACGGAATCAAAGTGTTTAAGTTATGTACATTATTGTTATTTACACTCACAAGATAAATATCTATGCAGGGAAACTTAAGATCACCTCTCTTAGGGTCGTTATTTCTCTCTGCAGTGTCCTTTTGAGTACAAGTCACACACTTTTCACAGACAATTGGTTCACGAGTGTAGATCTCGCAATAAAACTTTTGGAAAAAGATACACATTGTCTGGGCACTCTTCATAAAAACCGAAAGAACGTTCCTAAAAACGTAATGAAATCAAAACTAAGAAAGGGTGAATATACGAGGGCTGCCTTTTAAGTAGTGTCGTTTGCAAACCTCCTTCGACTGTATAAAAAAATATGTATGTCTTTTTCATCTTTTTGAATTTAGAATTCGAAAACAAAAGAATGTTTTATGATTATTCGGATAGTTTTATTGTAGCGTCGGTTCAAAGGTGATTAGTCGGTGGTAAAAATGGAAATATCAAAGGAAAATATGCGTGCGATAATTTTCTACAACTTTCAAAGGGGATTAACGCGACTTCAGTGCTTTGAGGAGATAACTTCTGTGTTAAGTGATGCAGCACCTTGTCTTAGGACTGTAGAACGCTGGTATTTAGAATTTCAACGTGGGCACTCTAGCCTCAGTGATAAGCCACGTGTAGGTCGTCCAAAAACCGCCATGACGCAAGAGAATGTCGACGCTGTGCGGCAGCTAATCGTCGAAGATCGTCATGTGACATACCGGGAAATAGAGGCATCCGTGGGCATTTCAGGGACTACTATCCAAAAAATCCTGCACGAAGAACTTGGTGTAAGAAAGTTGATCTCGCGTTGGATACCACATTTGCTCAGCGACGACCAAAAAACAGCCCGCGTTAGATGGTGTCGCAAAACTCTGCAGAGATTCAACCGAGGAGAGTCAAAACACGTTTATGATATGGTTAGTGGTGATGAGTCTTGGATATATGCTTACGATCCAGAATCCAAACAGCAGTCAACTGTCTGGGTCTTTCAAGATGAGCCAAAACCGACCAAAGTCATACGCTCACGGAGCACTTCAAAAAAAATGATTGCCTCGTTTGTGGCAAAGGGTGGTCACGTCGCCACTATTGTACTTGAGGATCGCAAAACGGTTAACGCAGACTGGTATACCACGGTTTGTTTGCCACAAGTCATCACAGAGTTTCGGAAAAACAACTCAACACGCCGTATGATTCTGCACCATGACAATGCAAGTTCGCACACTGCTCGCCAAACAAAGTTGTTTTTGAGCACTCAAAACATTGAAATTTTAGATCACCCACCTTACAGCCCTGACTTGAGCCCTAACGATTTTTTTACGTTCCCCAAAATTAAGCAAAGCCTTCGTGGTCAACGTTTCAACTCACCCGAAGAAGCTGTTAACGCATACAAATTGGCGATTTTGACTACCTCCACTTCGGAGTGGAATAAATGTTTTAATAACTGGTTCGAACGCATGCAAAAGTGTATTAAATATCGCGGAGAATTCTTTGAAAAACAATAAATGGTAATAATCTATAATATTGTCTATACTTATTTCAAACGACAAAACTTAAAAGGCAGCCCTCGTATAGACAGAAAAAGTACTGTACCCCTATTACGAGTTTACAAAACTATACTCGCTAACGATTATAGTAAATTGATTATATGGAAACTATAGCAGCGCCCCTACTTAACTAAATGTAGTATTACGAGTCGTTCTTGCTTTACTATAGTAGTCATAGCTAAGTAAATTATACTACGGGAAGTAAGTTTTCATACAAAACGGTATTACGAGTCTCGCTTTTGACAGTCGCTATCGACAATTACGAAAACTACAATAGTTAAGTAACTCACGATGCTTTAATCTAGTGAGAAATCACGTTTTCATAATAATTTTCGTATTAACAAAACAGAAATATGTCTAGTCGTCATTTTTTGCTTGGCAAATGATCGATGGGGCTAGACAAAGTGATGAATGCAACAAGCAAACAAAGTTACATGCGCAGTGGCGATAATTGAACAATCCGCTGTTAAAAAATAGCGAAAGTAAATTTATTTAATTATATAAGACTTTCCAAAGGTGCTTTTAGCTTACTAAGTCACATATTAAAAATACATACAGCATTAAGGTTCACGGAAAGAGTCACCCTCGAAGCCAAAGTAAGTTATTTTGCATTTTTTATTAACAATATTTGATTGTGTTAAAATTTAATACTTGTTTTTCGTTAAAGGTGCGTTAATTATTTTGAATTAAATAATTTTTTTCATTTTTTAGGTATTGAGTGCACTTTTATTTTATGCACATGGAGATTACCAACGTGTAGCTGGAGAGGCCAATCTCTTCTCGCAAGCAGCTAGAGCAATTATTTATAAGAAGTGACCCAGGCCTTAAATTCTGTCACCATAATAAATATAGTTATAAACAAAACTGTTGTTTACAAACTTAAAACTTATGACAATTTGATATTTGTATTACACTGACGTGTTAACGCACCGAATTTAAGACGTATTCTAATTTCACACGAATATACCGCAATCTACTTCTCATGTTCGTAGTTACATTTAAGGTTCACTCTTAACAACTTCATTCCAAATAGTTTGTTTTTATTTTTTATCATGAGAAAGAAAGAGATAGACTAAATACGAACTTATTGTAGAAAAAACTATAGTCCCTGTCGAGTACTAGTTAGAATGTATAGTAAAGTATAATATGGATGGTATAGTAATTTATTTCGCTTGTTGCGTTTACACGTTAACTGCACTAGAGTAAACACATTGAATGCCAAATATATGGTCGGGTCATAATTGGTTACCACCATAGAAATGGTCTTCTATGTAATATTACGTACTCGGCTTCCTCTTTAAAAATGTAACATGTGGCCCCTACCTACGTAATATTGCGTAGGGGGAAGTACCGTAACGCCGGAAGGCACCTAGCGCCGGACACTCGTACTATTCAAGCGAGTATAAATCAGTCCAATTCAAAATACAAGTGAAAGGGGCGCGGGGGGCACACAGGTACAGGATCACGCGCCGCGCCTCGCAAGTGACGCACACAGCCGCGGCGGGAGTAACCGTTTGCTGTTTTAGACGCGAAATCACGGCGTCACCTAAATATATAATAATATGTAAGTAATTAATGCATTTACATTTGAGTGGTATTCAAAGATAAAAGCAGTACTCGATTGTTATCCGTAATATGGTAGAATATTATTAGATCTTTTAAACAATTTTAGTAGGTACCACCTAATTAACGAAAATATGTGTCCCTTAGCACCGGACACTAAGTCGTCCCGGACAGTAAACATATTGATATTTCTTGTAAAAAAATTACGTATTTTATTCTAATTATTTAATTTTGTTTTAGAGTACAGAAGAAAGAAGATAATTAAAATGGAAGAGAAGAAAAAGAAAGGATCCTGGGAGCCACAGAGCTTACAAACTGCTATTGATAAGGTTATGTCTAAAAGAACTGAGTGTAAGACAAGCTGCAATGCGATACAATATTCTAATACATGACAATACATGATAAAATAAAGGCCATAAATCGAGGTGAAGAAGTAACAATGAAACCAAAGTTAGGTAGGTTCACTAACACCTTCTCAGCAGAGTATGAACAAGTCTTGGTGGACCACATTAAAGATTTTTCGAATAGATGCATGCCGCTCATGAAAAAGGAGTTTCTAAAATTACTACTTAGCTGAAGTCATGAAGATGCCTCATCGATTTAATAAAGAAAAAGGCAGTGCTGGTAAACATTTTTATTACGACTTCATGAAAAGGCATTCTGAAATTTCATTGAGAGCACCGGAATCGACAAGCATGATGCGCGCCGTAGGATTTAACACACCACAAGTGGATCTATTTTACGATCACCTCGAAAAGCTGATGAAACAGTACAAATTCACACCCTCAAGAATTTATAACTGTGATGAAACTGGTGTCAGTTGCGTGCACAAACATCAAAAAGTTCTTGCTCCGAAAGTCATCCGTCAAGTAGGCAAGCTCACTTCTGCTGTGAGAGGCAAAAATATCACAGTTTTGTTCTGTATGAATGCTAACGGTCACTTCATACCCCATTTTTCGTATTTACTAGGCAAAGAATAAATGAAAGGCTAATGATGAATGATATTAGATTATTATTACTTAAGACAATTTATTGTAAAATTATAAATTTTATTTATTTTAGTAGCCATAGATAATGTTGGAACCATAACTTCATTTGATTTGGTTAAACTGTCTGTCTTGGACATTTTTAAATGCACTACCCTCATGTAAAATTATCATATACTTGATGATGAATAATCGAAACCGGTTATGTTAATTTGTAATTGTGGTTAATAAAAAGTGGAAATTGTATAAAAAAGTATATTATTTAATAAAATTAGAATATGAATTACCATCGAGAAGTCACAATACATTCCATCAACTATAATGATGAATGCTCCAGATGAGAACATCGGTGTGGCCCAGAAAAAAGGGTGGTTGAATAGTGATTTTTTTTTTGCAATATCTAAGAATATTCGTCAAACACACGGAACCCACCAAAGATAACCCTGTGTTGCTTCTACTGGATGGCCATTGCAGTCACAAGACATTGGCGGTAGTCAATTTTT
>LUGF01012860.1:42313-55195 GCA_001625245.1 Calycopis cecrops
TATATGCCAGAAGCGAAACCGAGATGAGATCCCTAATTGAAACTGCAACAGAATTTAGCCGGGATATAAAAATGGAATTTGGACTTGATAAATGCAAAATCGTACACATAATTAAAGAAAAAAATCAACTTGGAGACTATGAAATAAATGAAACTGAAATAATCAGAGCATTAGAGTCAACCGATCTATACAAATACCTAGGGTTCCAACAATTAAAAGGACTAAACCACACATCTATTAAGAACGCACTGACTACCGAATATAAGAAAAGAGTTAATGCAATATGTAAAACCCACCTTTCAGGAAAACATCTAATAAAAGCCATCAACACGTTCGCTATCCCCATATTAACATATTCATTTGGAGTCATAAAATGGTCCACCACTGGCATACAACAATTAGAACGAAGCACACGGGTTACACTCTCTAGACACAACAAATTACATCCTAAATCTGCAATTGAAAGGCTGACTATCAATAGAATGAACGGAGGTAGAGGACTAATAGATATGTATCACTTATGGAAGAAACAGATTTACAATTTAAAGTCTTTCTTTGTACATAAATCTCAAACAAGTAATATACATAAGGCTATAACACAGAACGACAACGGATACACCCCACTCAACCTTATTGACAACCAACTATCAGAGAACCCAAGAAACATAGACCCACAGATAAAGAAAACTGAAGACTGGAAGAAGAAAACATTACACGGAAGACACCCTCATGACCTACAACAACCCCACATAGATACTAATGCCTCAAACATGTGGTTAAAAACCGGAGAGCTTTTTCCAGAAAGAGAAGGCTTTATAATAGCAATACAGGACCAAGTTATCAACACTAAAAACTACAGAAAATTTATAATCAAGGACCCAACAGTTACAAACGATAAATGTCGTAGATGCCACACGCAACCTGAAACCATCCAACACATAACCGGAGCATGCACAAGCCTCACACAGACTGACTATACTCACAGACACAACCAACTAGCAAACATCATACATCAAAAACTAGCACTTAAATATGAACTCATACAAGAAACAGACATACCATACTACAAATACTCACCACAGACATTCCTGGAAAACAAATCACACAAACTCTACTACGACCGCGCTATACTCACTGATACAACCATACACCACAATAGACCGGATATTACTTTACAAGACAAAATAAACAAAATCACTTATCTCATAGATATTGCAGTCCCTAACACCCATAACATACAAAAAACAATAACCGAAAAAATAAATAAATACGCTGACCTTAGAGAAGAAATAATTAGAATTTGGAAACAAAATAAAGTTTATGTGATCCCCATAGTGATATCTACAACCGGGGTCGTCCCTAAAGCCATCCACCAAAGTATGAATACAATAGACTTACACAATAAAACAATACATATTCTACAAAAAGCCGCGATACTGAACACATGCAGAATAGTGAGAAAGTTCATGCAATTACCTGAAAGCGACCATCCCACCACCACACACTAGTAGGTACCTACTGCATCTACTTGGCTATGGCCCGTAGATGGAGAAAGTAACCAGCATAATGCTGGTTACTTTCTGCATCTACGCAGCATTATGCTGAGCAATAAAAATTTAAAATATAATAATAATAATACAGAAAATGTAATAGCTCGCCAGAAACTATCCAACATATTACAAGTGGTTGCAAATCTATAGTACAGACTGACTACAAACATCGACATGACCAAGTTGCTGGCATCATTCATCAAAAGCTCGCTCATCAATACCATTTCATTACCGGCATAGAACCATACTACAAATACAAGCCTGAAAGTATCCTAGACAATAATTCCACTAAACTTTATTTTGATAGAACCATCCTCACCGACAGAACCATTCACTATAATAGACCCGACATTACCTTAATAAACAAAACAAATAGTACTGGATACCTGATCGACATAGCAGTTCCTAATACACACAATATTCAAAACACAATATCAGAAAAATTTACTAAATACATAGAATTAAAGGACGAAATAGCTCGCCTTTGGCATCTGCGTAAAGTAACCATAGTACCCATAGTATTATCATCTACAGGAGTAATACCGAAACAGTTACACGACTCTTTAAAAACTTTAGGCCTTCCATCAAATACCTATCACCTTCTCCAGAAAGCAGTAATTCTAAACACATGCCGGTTAGTCAGAAAATTTCTACAAACAGAAACTCCAATATCTTCAGCACAAATAACAAATCCCGTACCCCCCACTCAACTTATATAATAATATTTTAGAACTTGATATGTAACTTGGCTTAGGCCCGTGCATATCAATACATCGACGAAAGTCGAGAAAAATAAGAAGAATAATAATAATAATAATAATAATAAGTAACACAGCAAAACTTTACTGGAATCGTGACATCATAACAGATAAAACTATTCTCAGCAATAGACCGGACATAACGTTAACTTTGAAATCCACAAAGACTACCTACATTTCTTATTGATATTTCCATTCCAAATACAAATAATTTAAAACAAAAATATACAGAAAAAGTTCAGAAATATATACCCTTAGCTGACGAAATTAAGCAAATGTGGCATCAAGATACAGTTAAAATCATACCAATTATACTTTCGTCCAGCGCAGTAATACTAAAAACCCTTAAGGTCTCCCTAAAACTACTGGAACTTCATGAAAACACATACATACCCATTCAAAAATCGGTCGTCTTGGATACATGCGGTATAGTTCGTCGATTCTTAAACTCAACATCACTCACTCTTCAAAATGCTGAATCAATAAAATAAACCTTAACATACACATTATATTGTTTACTAAACTATATCATATTATATTAAATCCTATACGCATACATATTATACACCAAACCATAAAAACCCTACCCTACACTAACTCAAGTGAACCAGGTACTTGGTATATTGGCCCGTACCTCTTTCTGAAAAACCGACAACAAGTCGAGATATAAATTGTATTTTAAAATAATAATAATGCAATTGTGATTTGTGATGCAACATATATTTATATTCATAAAAGTAGCAATTATATGTTACAGAAAGATAGTTATTCCTTACATAAGTATAGAAACTTATTAAAGCCATTTTTATTGTAGCTAGTGATGGATATATTGTAGATTGCTTTGGCCCTCCATCAACGTCAAATCAAAATCAATCAAGACGACTTACTACATAAAAACATCATTACGGAGAGCCAGTCACCATGGTCAAGTCCTATACATTTAGTACCCAAAAAGGCTGATGCCTCGGGCAAAACTAAGTGGAGGATGGTGATTGATTTTCGTAAGCTCAACGAAAAAACAAAAGAACACAAGCTTACATCCACGACATATTAGATAAGTTGCGCAGAGCCCAGTATTTCAGCACAATTGATTTCGCATCTGGGTATAAACTTGAAATGCACCCGGATGATATAGAGAAAACCGCATTTATTTTAGACAGGCATTATGAGTTCCTACGTATGCCGTTTGATTTAAAAAATGTCCCGAGTACTTTTCAACATGTCATGACCAATATTTTGAGAGCTTTACTATCAGATACATGCCTAGTAATTTTAGATGACATAATAGTATACTCAACATCCCTTCAGAATCATTTAGAGACAAAAAAAAAGAATTCCATAGACTAAGCACCCGTAACTTCAAAATTCAACTAGACAAGTTAGAGTTCCTACAGAAGCAAGGTAATTATTTAGGACGTTTTATCTAACGAAGGGTTAAAATAGAACGAAGACAAAATTAAAGCAGTTAGAGAATTCCCTATACACAAAAAGAAATTATTTGCAGGCTTATCATGCTATCATAGTGTAACAAGTGTTTTTAGTGTTGGGTGGTGGACTTTGCTATCATCAGTCCATCAGTCCAAGGTCCAACCATAGTGTGTTCGCTTTTGCCATTTACAAAAAAAAAATAAAAGCGACAGGCGTCAAACGTCAATCGCGAGATCGGTCTTTTGACTAAATATGGCGACCGAAATGGATCTTTTTCTGTTACTTTTTCCCAAGGAGCTTGGAGGCATCACTTAAGATGAATAATATAAATTAATATAAATATTTTAAACTACCAAAAATAGCAGTTGACCATATGTTTTAAGGGTATGTATGCTTATATATTCCTCACTCTCATTTCGATGAGCACGTGTTCCTTTTTTTAAAATCTTTTGTTAATGCTTGTACTAGTTAATTGTTGAAACTATTGTTGTATAAGTATAATTCTATTAGCATCATAGCAATTATTATTATTACATTCTTTTTGATTCCGTTTTACATCACACTTTGAAATCCTTGTCATTGTGAATTACATATTCTTGTCAACTTTTGTAAATTGTAATATAAGTAACTGTAGATATTACCTAGGGTTAAATATTTTAATTCAATTTTGGAATGTATGCCGCCATGTGGTGGATTAGTGAGATAACCTTATTTATTCTTTCCAGAGGTTCTCGCTCCTTTTTAATTTGGGCTTAAAACCCTAAAGAAATCTATATATATATAATATATATAATATATAAACCAAAATTACCTATGAAGAGGAATAAGTAACTCATTTAACATAACAGCGGTGAATGGACTCTGGGACTGGTCTCCGCTTGTAAACTAATACCCAGTAACGGGGTTGGATTCATTTCCATGTAATTAACCTACAAAACTGCATCATTCTGGACCCAGCAACTTCTGACCTGCTCGTGGGGAGTTAATCACATCAGCTGAGTTGAACACTTTTGTATTTCATATCTGTATTTAGACTTATTTCATATGCAACCATTTGTAGTTTCTGGATAATTTTGTCATTGATATACAGGCACATTTATTTGCAAGCCCAGATTGATATCCACACCTTAAAAACTATATATGCCGTGTGTATTATGTTGTTAAGTGGGAACTTTATATTTATTTTTTCATTTCGGATGTTAAAATAGTGTAACAAATTAATTTGGAGTATCTTCTCGGATAATATATGGTCAATCTAATCTTGAATTTTATTTACTTTCCCAAATTAACCTTAATTACTCTAACTTTAATATTATAAATTAGTTCTCTCTTATGTTTCTTAAATATATATATATTAAATAAACCTTAAACGCGACAATAGGAAATTTATACCAGATTTCGCTAAGTTAACAAAATCTCTCACCAAATGCCTTAAGAAAAATGCTAAAGTAATCCGTATCACAGAATTTAAAGAGTCATTTGAAAAATCAAAAGTAATATTGGGTAATGTCTATAGTACCTGATATATCTTATACTATAGTACACTAAGTTCGAAAAACCTTTCATTCTAACTACGGACGCCTCCGACGTATCCATCGGCGCGGTTTTATCGCAAGGTACCCAGAAATAGATAACCAACCCATTCTAAACAATGAAACGGTATTATTAAGTAATCAACCTATCTTAAACAAGAGCCCCATAGATTCAATGATCCAATCACACGATAAAGGAACGGAAGGACTTATTAGTTGCCCCGACGCCATAGATAACAAGCTGAAACGGTTACATGTTAGAACCACTCCTGGACTCGAATATAGGGTCGAAGACAAGTCAAAAAATATCTATAATCAAACATGTGTTCATACCAATCAATAATATGAAGGATGAAATTATTAGATTTTTAAACACACACACAGCACACATTAGCCGATAGAAAGTTTTATTGCTATTTTCACAGTGATTAAATAAAGGGTGTCTCAGCGCCGATTTTAAACTTTAGACACAAATTTCTCGGGAGCCCGCGGGGTTAGCGGGAGGGGAGTGGTAGCGGTCGGTCGGTGACGAGTGCAGATTCGTTAGTCGCCATGTCGCAGTGGTCTGGCGCACACCGCGCGTACGCAGTAGAGGCGTACTTTTGCAATGAGTTTTCGTTGAGTGAAGCACAGCGCAAATTTTGTAATCGCTTTGAAATTCGCCGTTTAAGTGAGGCCCCAAGTATTCAGTTAATCAAGTCGTGGGTAGAAAAGTTTAGAGCAACAGGATGTTTACTGAATCATTCATTTCGCCCTCGAAATAAACCTGTGCGATCGATTGAAAACATCGACCGCGTCGCCGCTGCGGTCGCGGAGCATCCACGACGATCAGTTAGAAAACATGCTGCCTCTTTGAGCCTCCATCGTTCAAGTCTTCAGCGCATTTTGGCCTTAGACTTAAAATTACATCCTTACAAGACCCAAATAGTTAAAAAAATCAAACCAGAAGACTACAACAAGCGAAAAATTTACTGTCAGAAGATGTTAGAGATTTTTTCAGAGGAAAATGGTATCGATAATGTTTACTTTAGTGGTGAGTCACATTTTCACCTCGAAGGGTACGTTAATCGTCAAAATTGCCGTTACTGGTCATCAAGCAATCCAAAAGAAAAACATCAGAAAGCATTACACAGCCCCAAAGTTACTGTATGGTGCGCAATATCGGCGAAGAAAATCATCGGGCCATTTTTCTTTGAGAATGACCGAGGTGCAACGGTTACGAGCGAGCGGTATATTGATATGATTAATATTTTTTTACCGCAGCTGCAAGAAGAGGATATTGACTAGCCTAGCTTTGACGGGGCCACAGCCCGCACAGCTAGGGTCTCCATGGACACACTAAAATCATTGTTTCCGGGTAAAATAATCAGCCGCTTTGGAGACATATTGTGGCCACCTAGATCTCCTGACTTAACTCCAGCTGACTTTTTTTTATGGGGTTATCTCAAAGGAAGAGTGTATAATACCCCTCTTTCGAGTTTGGAGCAGTTGAAGGCTAAAATAACCACAGAACTGAGAGCCATATCAGCTGACGTTCTACGGCGTGTCGCTGCAAATTCGTTTGTCCGCTTTGAAGAGTGCGTTCGCCGTGATGGAAGACATCCTGACGGTGTAATATTCCGTACGTAAAATCCGCAACAATGTATTATAATTTACAGCAATTAAAATATTTCAAATACAAATTGGTTTTTTTTATAAATATTTAAAGTTTAAAATCGGCGCTGAGACATCCTTTATATCCATTATTGTCAGTAGTGTATAGAACAGTGTTTAATACTTGAGACCCCAAGCTATATAGGTGCTCAACGCGTAACACGATAGTTCGGAAAAAAGTAAAGTTATAAAAAAATATCATGAAGGTAAAAACCTACATCGTGGTATACAAGAGACATTTAAAAAGCTTAAGAAAAACTACCACTGAAAAACTATGTTCGCATCTATTCAAAACTATACATTTATATAAACAAATGCGAGACGTGTCTTAAAATTGTCATTATGGTGTATCAAAATATAATTTGTTAACGGTAGCGCCATTTTTTGGTAGTATGTAGGCACTGTTGTCTATGACAATCTTTTAAAATAAAGTTTGTTGCGCTTAACGTGTTTCATTAGAGATTATGGGCATACTCTGTGCAAATTATCAGTTATTTTAGTAAAAACAGATAATTTGTGAAACATGACTCCGAACTATATTGCCAATGTTCCTGAGCTAAAAGGAAGAGAAAATTATGACGAGTGGAGCTTCGCGGCTGAAAATTTGGTTCTTGAAGGAATGGACAAGTACAGGAAGCCAACGACAGATTTTGAAATTAAGCGTACAGACGACGCAAAAACGAAGGCAAAACTAATATTGAATGACTCAATGGCTAAATATCATCGTATCCTACGAATAAAGCCACTGTGGCTGTAATGGCTTTTTATTTTTATTGCTTATTTAAAATCTACTACTAATTCTAAGTTATATGCATGAAATAAATAACAGGATATCAAAAATTTTCAATCCAGAAAACATATTTTAGAAATAGCCAATATTGCAGTCTTTAAAATCATCCGGCGAAATCAGCCACAGCAGTCACAGTGGCCCATTACGCTGGAAGGGAAAGGGCAATCATGAGGGGCGAGGGAGTCACACGCGCCGGTACGCCACTTCTCCGCGGACTTGCGTTAGAATTGTTCTACTCGCTGTTATATTATATAAATAATATTATATTTATTTTGGCGATAGAGCAAGCAATTAAAATGAAGCGTCGGGGACAGAAACTAGTGGATTTATCACTGTCAAAGTATAAAACAGGCTGTAATGAAAATAAAAATACACAAATTAAGTATTATTTTGTATTCAAGAATTTTCCTAACATTATTCTTTACCGTCATAAGTAGGTACGTGACATTAAATAATGATGATGAAAAATGATAACGTGATGATAAATAGTCAAAACAGTTGTATGTACCTAATGTAAATAAATGAATAACTTGGAAGTTGTGAAAAGTAATATAAATTTATTCTAATTACTTTTTTGGGGTTTGGGTAAAATTGGTGTTGTTTTGAATCTGAGCGGCCACTAATGAAACTTTGATATTTTGTTAGAACAAATCATAACGATAAAAAACTACTACGGACATATTTCTCTAAACCATATCGGAACGGAGATGTTTGGCTAAGTATTGATCATTAAAATCAGTCCTATTCTATTGCTTTCGTTCAAGATTGTAACGTATTTAATAAAGAACTTGATACAAAGACGAAAATGAATGGACCGAATGAGCGATTCCTGTATCTATGAGCCAGTTGAGGTATGCAGGATGCGGGACGAGCACAGCACCGCGGCCCGGCTGGCCGCTGAGCCGAGTTAACCGATACGCGTGATGCCGATTAGCCAATCACAATACACGTATCAATTACCTGCGTTTTGTATTTCTCGAATCCGCTGTCCGCCCCACACTCAGCAATAAGAACGCGTCCCTTATTGTTGTGTGATAATTCTTACGCTTGTAATCTCTCGTTGACTTGTAGATAATAATAACGACTTGCCATTTCCTTGGACAACCTGACTCTTTGTGTACTGTGATTGACCCAGCATAGCTCTTTGGACTCTGATATTCATACGATTTGGATATATAACGACATGGAAGCAAATAACAGTGCAGTGTTTGTTGCCGTCGAAGTGTAAACCGTGTTGGTGGAACTGGCCGTAGATCGTATAGTTTAACAGCCCAGTTCGTGCAAATGAATCCATCTTTAATGATGTATATGGTGGAAATTGCGAATGTTGTAGAGGTACGTATTGTGAAACCTTTTTTGTATATTGAAATATAATGAAATATGATTTTTCTTTTTAGTTTGGTGAGGAGGACAAAATCTGCAGACCTTGTCTGCAACGTACTCAACGTTACGCTAACGTTCAAGAAAATGTTGCCGGTTCATCAGATCAACCAATACCGGATACACCCGAAGAACTCTCAGTGCCAGAGCAATCTTATGAGCATTTTCAAGACCGAGAAGTACAAGTAAATATGATGCAAATGATCTCGTTACCGGGTTACACTCGTGCGCCTTATAATACTCACATATTATGTATTTTTGCAGAATGCAATAATAGAGATTTAAGAAGAATTCACATTGATATCAGAGCCATTGTTCTACAGGAAAAGTGATTTTATATACCACGTGGCACTCGCGTATGTGAAGAACATAATATGTCAGATTTAGTATGGCAAAATATTGAATTAAGTACTCGCCGGGTACTAAGAGAGTTTAGCCCATCTCATGTAAAAGATATGATGGACATTCTAAGAACTCGAAAGGTTTTTTTTTAGATTTTGATAGGCGTTCTTTAATAAAATAAATGACACTGTTTTCCAATACTACATTGGTTTTTCTAAATCCCAGTTACAAGAAATATTTTAAAGGTGTCCTGGGATTACCGAGCGCTACCAAAATAAAGCAGGTCTAGCTCTTGCCACTGCTCTTGCCACACCACACACACCAAACTTCACACGGGCGAGTTAAATCAGCGATTATCTCAGATTTTCCATATGTCAAGGAAGACTTTAGAAAAAATCATGAGTCTCGTAAGACAAGACTTACTAAGGGAGTTTGTCCACAGCACCTTGGCTATGAATATTTGACTCGTCAAGATGTGATATCGAGATGTCTCTCCCTAGAACATTGTTTGGCGATTTTGATGATTCTTTGATTCAAATCATACAAGATGGCACATACGTTTACTTACAAGAAGTAGTAATTATTACTTTCAGAGAAAGTCTTTTACACAAGTTCCGACACTTATTAAAGCCATTTTTAATTGTTTGTCTTGATGGTCACGTCATAGATGTATACGGTTTATATGAAGTAACCAAATCCGATGCGAACATTCTCTCTGAGATAATAAAAAATCCATCTGATCAGTTTATCTGGTTCTTTCATGAGAACGATGCACTTATATTAGACAGACGATTCAGAGACTGCATCGAAGATGTGGAATTATGCGGATATCGTGCACATATGCCCTCATCTAAATATGGCAATGAATATCAGCTTACTACGCAACAAGCGAACAATTCAAGAAAGGTGACCATGTGCCGTTAGGTGGTCGAAACGATTAATGGCAAATTAAAAAATCAATTTCGACAGCTTCGATCTCAGATTTTCAACGTAGCTGCAACTCACTTACGAGATGAAATAAAAATAGCTGCAGCATTATTAAATGCCTTTGGAGTACCCCTGACCGACCATAGGCTTACACAAGAAATAATAAATCGCATACCCTTACATAGCCCTCGCAATCAACTTGCTGAGTATGTGACTATGAATAACCTAAATAGAAGAAGAGCGAATTTTGTTTACATGAATGCTCAAGTTCCTGGACTGGATGATTTCCCTATTTTGAATGTCGATGATTTAATTATCTATGCACTCGGAAACTATCAAGTGCAACAAGCTCGTAGCTACTACGGAGAGCATGTAAAAAGTGATGGTTCGTATGTGATAGAAATATATAGAGAACCCAATATTAACTATTTTTCATCTGAAACCTTAAACTGGATCGATCCGTGGCTTTTAAGAGGCAGAATCCAATCCAGGCATTCCTCAAGACGCATATATTATGTTTATATATAAGTAGAAAGAACTACACAAGGGTTAAATGCTATCTTTTTATTTCTGACATTTTTGTATTTAATTTATTTGGCTTTTAATTGATTATTTTATTTTTGTTGAACTTATTAATTTCTGACCCTATATCAAATCTGACATGTGTAAATGCTGTGTCACCTATAAAAGTACACACATCAGAATTTGTTTCTTAAATTATTTATGTTATTAATGTGTTAATGTGTAAACTGCAGGTGTCCCATTTAAATAAATAAAAAAAAAAAATCTTGGGCCACTATTGCTCATGTATTATTGGAAAACGAACTTTAGGCTGCTGTTCGCATGTACTGTCGATAATATGGTATATGGAATGGGGCAGATACCACAATAATTTAACTCCCCCGGCTCAGTTTTTGAATACATTTATCAGACATGATGTTGAGAAAGAACTGGATGAACAGAAACTCTCTTCGTTCATTCGGTGCTAAGTGGCATGTCAAAATAAGTATGTTCTAATATCATTTAATATTACAACGAAATAATATTTAGCATTGTATTTTCATTTATTACCTAAGACCCGATACTAATGTCACAGTGACAGATTATTGGAAATGAAGTCAATCTCCTCGTATATGTTTTATAAAAATAAGTAAGATTTATTTATGCAGGACAGTACAGTACCTAGGTGACAGGAAATGTCATGTGGTGACATCACACGTTTGAGTTGTTAGCCCTAAACGCTTTTGTTTCCTTATTCTGCGTATATTATTTCTCTTTGGTGTTTTTTTTTTTTGCAATATTTTGCAGTTTGTTTGCATAAAGCTACTAAGTTTACAGCTTTTTCCTTAATTTCTAAATTATAAAATATTGCATTCTACATGTTCTTCACATTTACTTTATGGGAAAAATAAAGTTATAAGCGCTCGTGTCGGTTAAGGCTTTTTTAACAATTGTGCGTGCTACTATAATACTGCATGCGTTTTTTGCTTGAAACTTAATAAAGTTAATATATTTAGTTTTGCTAGCAAGCTTAAATATCTTTTTATTTTTAGTTATTAAGAAGGGAAAGAATGTCCGATACCAAAAGCAAATGAAAAAGAAATATTTATTTTAATGTCATATTTACTAGACCATTTAGAACAAGATCTCAGAATTTTCGTGATTTGTTTATTATATCGTTTTTGTATATGCACGTAGTATTTTATTATATTGGTAAGAAGTAGTGCCTTACTGCATTGCAGCTGAATGGGGCCGGCACTACCGTGTAGGTATCTACCGCTCACTGGATATCGTCGTAAAGTGGCAACTGCTCTGTCGGCGTACGATGTTGGCTGTTTTTGCGGGGTATGTTTCCTGTGGGCCATGGATATGTATATGCCCCCATAGGAGGAGGAAGTGCCATGCATGGTGCATGACACTACATCCTCCAATGCAACGGAATTGGGCCGGCACGACCGGGGAAGTACCTCTCGCTCACTTGACACCGGTGATCAACTGAATGAAGAGTACAAATACATAATAACGACACTAAAAAGGAAAACAAGAGGTAAAGCTAATGATGCGACAGTAGACATAACCCAGGCATGTCTCTTGATGGTAAAAAATGACAAATTTAAAGATATAACATATTCTTTATGTGAAAGCAAGAGAAAAGCTAGCTAAAGAGTTGCATCTTTATTTGTAATCCTTGTGCCTCGTGAACAAGCCGAGGGTAACATAAACAGCAGCAGCGATGAGGACGAGGTTGAATAAATACTATTTGTAAATAAATATAAATAACAAAAATACTACTTGAGTAACTGAAAAGTTAAAGTAAATACTTTTTACTTGCTTTTTATTATTTTATAAAACATATTTTTAACATATACAATTACAAAAGCTTATTATTTTATTGTATGTCAATAAACTGCTACGGTTTTATATTTTTTTATTTTTTTTCCTACCTCTCTTACATATTTTTACTTTTTATACAACAGTCTTATGATACATCCAACGCCCATCGACTCTACGCAGATACCCCC
>LUGF01012860.1:55207-71778 GCA_001625245.1 Calycopis cecrops
CCCCCCCTTCCTCCTCTCCTCCTCAAGATTCACTAATAGGATTGATAAGTGAAAATTGTAAATATCCCTTAATACTCTTACGACCGGGAATATACCGACGAAAAATGGCATAACGTACTTTATTTCTTTGGCACCTGCTTTTTAATCGATAAAGACTTAAGGGACAAATTTTAAAGAAATATTGAGTTACTAGATGTGCCCCGCGGTTTCACCCGCGTTGAATTTCTAAGAAATCCATATAAATTTCTATACCCTATTTCTTATTTTATTTTTTTTAGGGGTAGAATTTCTAAAAAACCTTTCTTAGCGGATGCCTACGTCGTAACATCTACCTGGATGCCAAATTTCACCTTGATCCGTCCAGTGGTGTGGGCTGTGCGTTGATAAATGGCTATGTCACGTTTGAGTTTTATATATATAGATTAATCATTTTTAAAACTTCACAATATCACTAGAATTATACAACAATAAGTTAAACGTTAACATTGTAAAAGTAACTAGTTGTAAAGACATGATACAAAAAAATGTTTCTCCTGAAAAGTTGTCTTTATGCAGTTGCGCCTTTATTCGTAGGATACGACGATATGTGACTCAAATTGTCGAAACATCTCAACGGTTAAATGGCACGGGCTTTACAATCACTGGCGAATGGGTGGGTTCATTAGTATTAGCAGGTTTGTCAGATCGTTATTCTTCAATCTTAATGGCGAAGAACATTCGGGTATTTTGACAACTGCAGATGTCATAAAGTCGAAATTGCTAGACAGAAGTGACCAGAGACAATGACGCCGCGGGTACTGCATTTGTATGTATGTAAAGCTCTCATTACCGTTTGAACCTAAAATAATAAACACACATAACATAGAGAAAAGTATACAGGTTAAAGCTTACGGCACAAACGAAAGCCTTAACTTCACATTAGAGGTACCACTAGTATATAATAATAGTGTATAATACACACTAGTGTATAATAGTAACCTATACTCTATTCCCGGCCAAGATAACCTAATAATTGTTCCCAAATATCCTTCCCTCATACTTTGAAACATTAGAGTTCGCTTACCCCAAGGAGCCATGTATTAGCATCACGGAGGATCAACAAATATGTAACCACCTAGAATGGCAACCCCTGCAACCCTCTATGGACTGTATAGCCCAATTAATGACGCAGCAAATTGCCTTAGAGTCACCGCATCGTTCAACGACACTTTAATACAAAAAATTAAAGAGAATACATGGATGGTTGTCCTTAAAAAGGAAGTAGTAGCCAGAACTAAGTGTAATGGCAAAACACAGTATCAGCGACTAAAAGGAGTAAACCTTATAACTATTATCATTACAACTTATGATCAATACCGCTTAAGAATAAGGGATCTTACCCTTCAAACACACCAACGATATGTGAAAATTAAGGAAACGATTCCACTACCCTGTTTAATACTTATCAACCCTTCGGACTCCATAATAGAGTTAAAAAATATTGATTTAGATAATATCAACGCCCTCTTAGACAAGGCAAAGGGTGTTGGACACAAACACAATAATAGAAAAAAGAAGGATTATCGGATGCTAGCCCAGTTGGTCTACCATATTACTGTATGTACTGCTACTATTGATAGTTACAGGAATCACAGTTAGAAAAGCAGCAATGAAATAGAAAAATAAGAAGAGCACGAGGGAAGATATACCCGTGCAAGAGGCTGACGGCACCAAGGTTGAAGCTGTACACTCGCCCCAACCCCAAACACCGGTACGCCTCATTCTACGGGTGGAGGAGTTACGTAGCCGCAATTAGATATAAGTTATCTTTATTAATGTATTCCCTTAACTTATAGCGGTTTACATACCCGAGTACTCAGAGATTCCTTTATCTGTAGTAGCCATCATTATATTTGTAATCTTAAATAAACTCAGTTAATCCGACCAGCTCTAGCGAGCGAGACATCATACTGATAAACTCATAAGTGCGTAGTGTGTACACGCTAGAGAGGGAAGGATGGAGTCTCAGGTGAGGCCGAAATTCGTACCTCAATGGGAACAGTCCAACGGGCTTTTTCCAAGATCTGCCCGCTACCTATGCACGAAGAGGAAGTATCAATAGCTGATTTAATTAGGACTAGCCCTATGACAACAACATAATCAAACTCTGAGGACTCAACGTACGTCTTAACGTTTAATAATAGGGAAGACTGAAGAGCAGAGTTCCAGCATCGATCCAGGTGGTAATCCGGAGCATGAGAGCATCGACTGGGCTGTAAGTGATCAAATTCTTATTCACTTTCCTTTCTTTGATATCCTTTTGCCTCCGATATCCTTAGTAAGTTAATTTTTCGATCCATCCATCCATCCAGCACATGTGAGGAAATAGACAATAAGATGTTCCTTAGCAATGAAGACAACGAAGCTCCATACAAAGAAACTTGCATAGAATAAATCATGCTAATTAAAAACAATTATTCAAACTGCCAGAGAAACCAAGTAAAACTAGAAGAATTCCCGAACATACATAATCAGTAATAACCAATGGCTTTTATTCAGTATTGGAGAAACCGTTGTTACAGAAAATTGTAAAGAACAAGTAATCAAGAATATATTATTCCAGGGAACTTTTATTATATTTACCGATCCAGAGTGTCAGACAATAATAGGTGACACATACGTCGGCCAGGCGACAAATACGACAACAGACAATCTCCCAGAGATTAATATCCCGCTGCCAGAGGTCCATTGGAAATCGCCGAGTGTGAACACTACAAGTCTAGACCTCCGCGGTATAGACATCGAGAGTGCAAAACAACTAGTGAATAGAGCAAAACGTATGTGTACGTAATCTGGTGAAAGTGAAAATACAAGAGTTAATGGTAAGGGTTTAATAATATGGACAATGGTTTTGTGTATTGTAACTATTATAATATTTTTTGTAATTTTTGTAGTAATTTCTATGTATAGCTATAAGCATAAGATATCATTACGTTGTAGAAAGATGAAAAATTCTCCGAAGCCTCTTTCCTCGCCGTCGGATAATTTTCCTCTTGGGGAGGGAGGAGTTAAGTACGACAGCCCTGGCCAAATCTCCTTTGTCAGCTGTTCTACTTAGGATTATTTGTTAGCATATAAGATTAGTATAAATAAGAGACATTGTAATTAATAAGTATTATCACTTTTGTATTAGATCGATAAGTAAGCTGTCACTCTGTTCATTTTAATAAATGAATCTTTTTTAAGCCTTTTTTAAGATGCGTCAGACCAAGACATTGAAAAAAAATTAAATCTCAAATTAAATATTGCACTATGTTAACTTAGTAATTATTTGGTTTCAGGGTCACCAAGTCATTTAGGTGTTAGGGTAACGCGTAAATTACTTTTTGATAAAATGTAGGAACAAAATTTGCCTAATTTTGAAGAAAAATTAAATTATTTGGAAAATTGGATTTTGTCCACCGAAAATTATTTGCATGATGAATTTAAGACGATGAGACACAATATTTCGCATATTAAATCGGAATTCAAACAAAGGTGGAAAAGAGCTGATAAAACGGAATCCAGATTTCTTCGTTACAACGAAGAATGGTTGAAAAAGGCGTTTGAAATACCAAGAGCAAGCTCTAAAACTTTGGGTTGACCATCTAAGCCATTTGATGAGTTGAGCGAAAGAAGTAAAAGAAAGAAAACTGAAACCTTACGTACAATTACTACAGACGCTATTTTGATACATGCTGCACAAACAAATTGCAAACATCTGGAAAAAAAGATGCATCAAGTATATTTAAGCAGATTATGAATTCCCCAACGAGAGCCACCAACTTAAAAAAGCTTACAAAACTGTACAAGATGAGAAAGAAAAACTAACACCTTTATCGGCACTTTCTGTATTTGTGGAAGCTGATCTCACACGGCGACAGTACTAAATTATAAGAAGTACTAGTAAAAAATTGTATCCTAGTTATAGCATCCTACAAAAAGCTAAAAGTAAATGCTATCCACCGAAAGAGTCATACGAGGTAACTGAAACACTTACACGAGTAAATCTTCAAGATTTCTTAAACCATACGGTAACAAGATTACTGGTGTCTTTGCAGGATGTTTTAACTTGCTTAAAGCCTTGATGAATCGAACTCATTAGAGCTGTTTTGCAAATGGGGCTGTGATGGATCACAGCAAGCATGATTCAAGCAAAAAATGGAAAATGATGCCACAGATAGTTACAATTTTCGAAGTAGCTTTGTACAACATCGTTTTGTATTTGGTACCAGAACAGTTTGGCAAAATCCAACCCCATCCTAACCGCGATATTGTCGTACTATTAGAATAAGATTTATTAAAGAAACTGTGGGTATAACTCAAAAAGAAATTGAATATGTGGAAAATGCTATAGGCAAGCTACAAGAAACAATAGTTTTATTAGAAGAAAAGTAATATTCTGTAAAACATACTATGATGCTTACAATGGTAGACGCTAAAGTATGTAACACAGACCACGTCAACAAAGCAATGCTACATTTGTGGAGCGACATCAAAACACTTTAACGATTTAACCATCAAAAAAGATGTCAACGCAGATGCACTTTCATTCGGATTATCCACTTTGCGTGCTAGAATTCGTCTGTTTGAGACGGTATTGCACCTGTCATACAAACCTACAGTAAGCAAATGGCAACTGAGATCTGACGGTGACAAGGCTATTGTTAAAGAAAGGAAAAATAAATTCCAGAGAAGTTTAAACGTGAAACTGGTCTATTAGTGGATGTGCCTAAACCAGGATTCGGAAATACTAACGATGGTAATATAAGCAGAAGATATTTTTCTAATCCTGAATTAGCTGCGGAAATAACTGGAGTCGATTATAATTTTAAACACATTTCACACATCACAACAACCACGAGGCGCACCATGTTGTACAAAAAATTGTTGCTCCCAAGGTTCCCGCTACAACAGAACAAGAAGTGGTTGGATTGATGGCGTTACATTCAGAGATTGGTTCTGTTTTTTTGCCTCACGCCAAAGCTTTGCAAGGTAGAAAAGTATTGATTGGCGACAATCTGTCGTCACACATAGATGTAGATATGCTCAATGAATGTCAACTAAATACCATTGATTTCGTATGTTTAGTACCTAATTCAACGTATCTTTGCCAGCCATTAGATGTGACCTTTTTAGGTCACTTAAAAGTGCTTGGAGAAACGTGCTTACGAACTGGAAACAACAAAATCCTCAGTCAGTCCCAAAAGACAATTTTCCGCGCTTACTGAAAAAATCGCTTCAAAAGATAGATGCAGTGCCGGCTAAGCCTAATGCACCATTTGCTGAAATAACTCAAGGAGTTGAAAGAAATTTAATAAGTGCTTTCAAAAGCATGGATATTTATCCTCTTTCGAGATAACAAGTGCTAAAAAGGCTGCCTAAATTACAAAATGACGATCCAACTAATGAAATTGAGAACTGTTTAACAGAGTACCTAAAGGAACAGAGATTTGGTGGTCAGCCGGTTACTCCTAGAAGAAACATTGAGCCAGGCGCCAGCGTATCGACTGCCAATGAAGGAGTAGAGATGGATGCATCGACTGCCAATGAAGTAGTAGAGATGGATGCTAACAATCCAACTATTGAAGACAATTGCATGGTCCCCGCAGAAGAAGAAAGCAGTGCATGTGAAAATGACGACGTCTCTGAGGCACATGCGGGCTTAAAAATAGGGAAGTTTGTGTTGGCAAAGTTCCCCGACGAGGCAAGAAAACTTATAAATATGTTTGCCGCATTATTGATCTGGAGCCACTGTTAGTCGAGGGCTTCAAATCAATTGGAAATAAAAAGATTTCAAATTGGTTCGCGATGACATATCTGAATTAGACCAAAGTGACATAGTGGCCTTCTTGCCAAAACCAAAGCCATTTTTGAGTCAATCTGTTGATACTGATGTGTACAATTTTATTTTGATATAGATATTGCCAAATTGCCTTGAAATGGTAAATCTCCTTTTGTGATTAATACGACTGATTGTATTAAGTATTTTTAGGCATAACGTATTTTTTTTTTAATGTTTAAGAACAAAGGCATATTTTTGTGATTCATAATATAAGTCATAATAAATGATTATTAGATGTAAGGATACAGTACAGTTTTTTAAATGTTTAGGTACTTGGGTACCAGGATATAGGTATAGTGTTAAGATTTTTGATTTTTATTAAAAACTTTAAACTGTTTTTTTTTAAATTTTGTTATGGAGTACTTTTATTATAGACAGTAGTACCCTTCATTGTATGACTTTAACTTGATCAAAGTTACCCCGAGTTACAAAAACGTCAATAAAATCTTTTTCTGTTAACCGATATTTTTTTAAAACCACGTTTTTATCGTGATTGGGGTTGCTTGCCGATTGCATTAAAAAAGGGGGGTATCAAAGTAACCCCAAAATCAATATAACTTTGATCACCTACTTTTTTTCTTTTTTTTTCAAAAACTAGACATATTTTTGAAAATTTTATTACAGAAATCGAATTAAGTACCTAAAAAAACGATTATTAGAATATTTTTTAAATAATATTTCATCCTCTAATTTGGAAGATAATAAGGCTTAAAAGTTCAAAATTGATCAAAGTAACCCTGTTCTACGGTACACTTAGTGCTATTTATATCACCGTGTCCAATCGAGAGAGAAAGGTCAAGGTACATCTATGAAACCTCAGAAAAATAAGTACTTTGTGACATACTTTTTTTTGAGAGAATCAAGAAGTATTGTTAAGGTACGTTAATTTTTTTTCTTAGATGTCTTCGGTTTAAGTAAGCATAGAGTGTATACCATTGCAAGTAAAATATTTGAGGGGCAAATGCCAAGTGATAATCGAGGTAGAGATCTAAAAAGTTTTAAAAGTATCGAGAAAAAAGAGAGTGTGAAATCTTATATCTGCATTGCCAGCTAAGGAATCACATTACATATGGCAGGCAGGCAGATATTACATAAATACAATGGAAATAATAAAAAAGTCAACGCAGTGCATGAAATTAGAGCACAAGCTTTTTTATGTTATTTTTGATGAGATGTCGTTAAGACCATACAATGAGAGAAACGACAAAGTTGTTGGCTTTGTAAATGATGGACAAAAAATATTACCTGAATATGCCGACGGTCGGTTCGTGGTTAGGGGCTTGATATAAACAGTAGTTTCTCTGCTACCAGTTATGACGGGTGATGAGAACGTCACCAAGCAATTAATCTCGAATATTGAAATGTACGATTCGATGATAGACAGTTAAAGTAAAAAACTTCTTATACAATTTGTCTTAAAATCCCGACTTTCCGAAAGCGCCGAGCTGCGCCTGTGTGACAATTATTCTTCCGTTTCAAATTTAATACAGGACATGTTGCTGCCTAAGAAGTCGGACACAGCCATTCAGGCCCAGCTGCAATGTATTCGCCAAAATAATTTGACTATTCAAGAGTAAGCAGATAGAATCATTATTTGTAGACTTAACGATTTCACAGGCCAACGGTAATTCAAGCGCATATGAGATTTTACGGCCACTAAGCGAGCGTATCGTGATAAAGCGATTTACCTATGACCTGCGATTCAAACCATTATCCGGTGCACACAGAACTGATTCCTGGGAAACCTGCACAGCACATGCGTTGCGTGTGATGCACAGCGCGTCGGCTCTGCACCCAAGTCAGAACTATGTGTCAGAAATGCCGTGCTCCATTATGCATGGGGCAGTGCTGGATCGACTACCACACACTCGATAACCTTTGATACTATAAGATGCTCCCGACCGATTACGGCCATGGAAGCATTACACATCGGAGGTATTCGAAGATTCACAATATTTACACAAGTAATAGTGCGGTGAAAACTGAAGCCATAACAACAGATTCAACTCTCATAAAAGAGAAATCCTTTTACCCTACTGAGTATGGAACGGAGGAGTATGACAGGGCAAAACGTCAGTTTTAAGTTTAACAAGGTACCTTGTTACCACTTGTACCATTTCATTATTTTTTTTTTTGGTACACAAAATATCTAGAAGAGAAGTTTGAAAATATTTGTAACATGAGATATATGTAAGATATTGGCCATTATTTAATTATATAAAAAAATGTTTCCAATCCATTAATATTGCTAATGATCTCATGATTTTATTTGTTTCTCTTATTCGTAGATGCCGAAAACACTACCTCGATTAACGAATAAAGATACTTAGTCTTCTGGGACATTAGTACAAGCAGGCGACCTTATGAACGACGGACTTTCAATGAGGCAGGCTGCAGTCTACGAACATTCCGTTTTCCAACCTAAAGAAGCTGTTGAAGAAACAAGCTTTTGACGAACCGCGATTAGGACAGCACACAGTATTTACTGCTGAATTAGAGAACGCTTTAGCTGAACGGATTAAGTTACTTTCGAATATCTTCTATGGTTGTACAGGTATTCAAATAAGAAAAACTGCTTACAAATATGCAGATGAGATAGAACTGCAACATAAATTTAACTCAAGTACAAAAATGGATGAACGTGATTGGTTGGAAGGCTTCTTGAGAAGAAATAAAATTTTCATAAGAAAACCGGATGGCATTTGTATAAATCGTATCACTGCTTTCAACGAAACAGAGGTTCAGTTATTCTATACAATACTGTAAGAGTTGATGACAAAACATAATTTCACCCCAAAAAATATATACAACTGCGACAAAACAGAAATTTCAACTGTGCAGGATCCGGGAAAAATACTGGCCCCTAAGGGACAAAAAAGGGTTGGCCCCATTACTAGCTGAGAGAGAGGGAAAACATAACTTTAGTATGTGCCATGAGTGCTGCAGGTGGTTTTGTACCACCAATGTTCATTTATCCGAGAAAAAGAATGACGCACAACTAAATAAAGATGGTCCAGTAGGATCATTATACAAATGCTCAGATAATGGTTGGATAAACGAGGATCTTCATTTTTTTTTTCATTTCGAGAAACATTTCACAAGTCATGCCAAACCGACAGTTAATTATTTATTTTTGTTATTATAAAGTTACAAATTGTTTAAATAAAGCGTGTTAAAAATATACCAATTTGTTATAACTAATGTGTCTTTATCGAATGCAAAGTTGTAACAAAATGTTATATACGCCAGTAATAATTATAAAAATTTTACGATATTAAATTGACATAACCAATATACATAACCCGTTTTCCATAATTAACGAAAATTGCGACGAGCGTCACTAGAGAGTACGCGTAGACACTGGGGCATTTGGAGCCTAATGATTTATGGCCCCTCCGGCACGTTCACTTAGACGCAGGTATAGTACATGAGACCTGCCGCCTGTGACACATACTGACGTCAGACGACTCCGACACAACCTTATCTAAATCAGGGGTACCAAACTTATCTATCTAAATCAGGAGTAACCAACTATCGACTCACCTGGCGTGATGGTGACCGTGGTCCGCATGAAAGCGCACTCCAGCGCCCCCACCAGCAGGTACGTGGCCGCGAGCCGCTGCAGCACGCCCGGCAGGCGCACGTCCGCCCATGCCGCACGAGTGCTGCCCAACACAATGCCCAGCAGCGCCAGCCACAGCGACCGCCGCACCACCTGTCGCCAGAGACCTCACATATAGGAAGCGTACAATAAACATAGAAACAGGTGCTTTAGCTGAATGTGGCACATAATTCAAAATCGGGTCTTCTAGGCCTCAACGTACCTGTTCGAAGGCAGCCCACCGCGGCAGCGAGGTGCGCAGGCGCGCATTGAGCGACAGCACCAGCGCCTCGCCCATGGTGAACGCGAACCACGGGAACACCATGTCCGCCACGGTTATGCCGTTCCACGCCGCGTGCCGGAACACCCTGTAGCCGCCACCGCCCGAGTTCACGAAGATCTATACACATGTTATAAATAAATTTAAAAAATGTGTGTGCTTTAAGGTACAAGACCGAGGCAGGCAACGGCACGCCGCCGACGCTTCTATGAAATCAACGCCGCAGCTGCTCGGAATGGATTTCATAGAGATTCATAGGTACCAGTGGTGTCACCGGCAGCGTGTGGTTTGCGCCTGCGGTCTGCAGCCCGTCTGGGACTTGTACCTTTAGATGTGGTGCTGAAGTGTTACATCCCTGCGCCGTATGCCCGAGGAAAACGTGCGCAAATCGCACTTTATATTTAATATGTAAGATTTGCTACTAGCAGACTTGATGCTATAAAAATGCCATTCAGTGACGGCATTTTTTAGGTTTTTATAGCATTACGAAGTTTTCATAATAAGGCTGTCGTAGCAAAATTTCGACTACCGCGGACACAAGACAAGCTAGATGCGCAGGACATATTAAGTGCAGAAGTGTCTGCGCAGACACAAGTGCACTCTCTATTCCCTCAACCTCATAATCCAGTGGAACGGCAGTCCGACCGGAGAGAAATCAGGCTCAGTACCGACGGCTTAACGTGCTCTCCGATGCAAGATCATTTTTGTACTCGCTCAGGGCCCCTCCAGACCTTAATCCACGGGACCTAAGGGAAGGACGAATACGTGTTCCTTTTTTTATTGTAGGTATAAGAGGGAAAACGGGCAATCGCACTCAATTACAAGACTTCCGACGACATCCGCACAGAGAATATACAGATGCGCTGCTCCTCCTTCTCCCTCTCTCTCCATGGGCCAGTCTGGTGTAAGCGAGAGGTACCTCCCCGGCCGTGCCGGCCCAATTCGGCATGCACTACCTCTTACCATAAGTGCGATGGCGATGCCCCTGAAGATGTCGAGCGAGCGCAGCCGCGCGCGTACCGGCGACCGCGGCACGCTGGCCTCCGTGGTCAGCACTCGGGTCTCTGTGTTCATCTCATTGTCCTCCCTGCAAACAGTATCAGTAAGAGCCACAGCACATACGATTTAGACAGGGACCTGCGATTTTGTGACTACTTCGATGCTGCATCGCGACTTAGCGACTCTCTGCGATCGGTCGCAGTAGTGTAGTGTGACTGCAGCCCTTAATTCAAGTGTTACGTAAGCAGAGATTAAGTAATTTAATCATGTTTCCAACTGGCCGTTGGTGAACGTTCTTCATAAAATCGTAAACTAGGCAATGCCAATGTCTATACTCTATGGGCGTCGGTAGTCATGAAAATGGCTGCTCGTTTATCCACTATACCATAAAAAAAATCCAATAGCCACGTACCTTATGAAATATCTGGCGTAAAGACGTCCAGCCATGACCCGCTTGCCGATGGCTTTGACGATGTACCAGAAGGTGGCCATGGACAGTAGCACCACCGCGGCCGTCAGGATCGGCAGGTAGGCTGCGTCCGGCTCGGCCGTCATCCGGAGCGAGCAGCCCCCAGCGTCCGACACGTTGAGACTGTACTGGCCGAACTCGCCGAACGAGTACGTCCCTGCAATACGATATGAAATTGACTTCTTCAGTTTACGCGAATGTTAAACATTGTAATAAATGTACGGGATATGTTCACGACGTTTCTATCTGTGTGTCTCATGGTAGCTTTTAAACGGAGGATATTATGGATAATAAATACCTAATATTATGCTTTTTTTTAATTTGAAAGTTTGCTTCGTTGGCTTGCGGTGCGTTTTAGCTATGTTTGATAAAAATCGACCCTAGAGTTTAAGTGCCAACAATTGTCTTGTACTGTAGGTGCGTTTATGGCCCTACACAAATTTATACAATTAGTATAGTGCTCGTCTGGGCTTAACACGGGATAGGCTGTATCCTACTATGATCGCAATCTGTCAGAACATGATGGCACATCACTCTACTTAATCTTGGAAGAGATGACAGCCTCACGCCGGATGGACGTAATCACCGAAGACAGGGTGCCGCCAATCATGGCTACTCGCCTGGATCTCTGGTTCCTCGCGGCGGCTGAGGCTTCCGCCTCTTCTGTCTATTCCTCGGTGACCGAGACAAGACCATGCATCGTTATCAAGAATCGATCTCATAATCATCGACAGCGACAGACCATGTCTAACAATGTCCATCAAATAGTCTCCTATCCTTGGTCGTTTCCTCATGAATCTTGTGATCAAAAGTTGACTTGTGGGTGATGGCTCTCACACGTTTAGCTAAATGTATTTCCGTTTGCGTTGCAGTTTATCCTATTTAATATTATACATATGAATGTGAGCTTCCACGCCAAAACTACTCCACCGATCATCATGAAACTTTGTACACATATTCCTACTTTTTAATAAAAAAGAATATTTTTACACAAGGGTCAAAAAAAATATTCTGGCAGATATTGGAATTCTATTGCCGCTCTATTTGCATGTAATGTTCATCGATATTAATTGAATGGCTTCAACGGTGGCCTGTGGAGGTGGGATGAGAAAGGAGAGCAGCGCATCTGTGTAGTTTCTATACGGATGTCTATGGGCGTCATAGTCATGAAAATGGCTCCGACAGCTCGTTTGCCCCCCTATACCATAAAAAAAAAAAAAAAACGCGGGTGAACTCGCGGGGAAAAGCTAGGAGTTAATAGAATTGGCGCCTTCGTCTAACCTAGCCATTGTTTTATATAAGCACATCCGAAGTAGGACAACTGACATTACACTAGCGCACAGTGACATTGGCATGTTTTGTAAACAATGATATCAGATTTCACGTCATTGGAGCTCTGATACGGATAAATGATCATTTTCATGAATTTTCGTGGCGACAAAGCAAATTGAAAACTTTTTTGACGCAGGCATACATTTACTATCTAGGTGCTCAGGTGGCTCCTAGATACAGTGTCGGCCTCGGCTTTAATAGGAGGGTCCCAGATCTGTAAGCAACAGGATCCCTCCAATGGCAGGCTCGGCCCAGCGAAAAGGCCAGACATCACCTTCTTGGGGATTATCCGGCCGCTTTTGAACAGTCCCGACGACGCGCGACGTCGTGTGTAGCTGGTGCTCATCCTAGCCCAACACGAGTGTGGGGAGACTGCGTCGGCAATCTTAGGAGATTCTCATCCGCTCGTCGGCCTGAATGTCTGTCTCGCAGAAGGAAGCAATCGCCTGATAGGACTCGTCATTGCAGAGCATCGCGGTGATGATGCTCGGCAGAGACAAGTCCCCTCGGATGAAATTCTACCTTTTTTAATTTCTTGTTTATGCAGGGGAGGATGATCTACCTAGGAGCCCGATGGCACCCAGACTTATGTCAGACTCAACACTTAGTGTAATAGTGAAAACCTCTGTGGGTGCTTTGAGCCACTGTAATTGGAGGATCCCGGATCTGCAAGCAACAGGATCGCTCCGGCGACACGCTGGCTACGGCGAAAAGGCCAGACCTTTCGGGACTAGCCGGCTGCCTCTTATCATACATACTCGAAAAGAGCACGCCACCAATGTCCAAATTCGTTTCAATCCACACAGCCCTCTGCTCATTCAGAGGGACGGGATGGGAGACACCGAGTTGAGCAGCTCTTAGGTAGGCCACACCCCCCAAGCCTGTCCGGTATGCATTCTTATACTAAATTGACTTATATGGATTAAAACCTGATATAACAGATGACACAATCACCAACAACTGGTTTTGCTTTAATGTGCAATAACTTTCATTAGTGTGCATTAGTCCGGTAATACTGAAGTCATGATGCAACTATCTCTTGTACAACACAGGATGTAAAATATTGATATGTTTATTGGTTAGTATTTATTCACTGTTTAACTTGTGGATTATATCATACATTTAATTTTATAATAAAGGCGGTCTTATTTTTATATATTACTAGCTGCGCTTTGCGCCTTCACCCGCATAATTTTCGATCCTGTGGAAATATCGAGATGAAAAATATATGTTGGCCGATTCTCAGACCCTACCTACCCAGTATGCACACAATAATTCATGAGAATTGGTCGAGCCATTTCTGAGGAGTATAGCAACTAACATTGTGACATGACAATTTTATATATAGAGGTATTTTATTAAAAACCATGTTTATTTTCCATTTATTGACTCTGAAAATACTGATGTGTGTGTGTGTACAATTATGTTCAGAATTCTCCGATAATAGTTTTGTACAACAGCTTATAGAATATAAGTATTCCCTTCAAAGTGATTTCGCTTACTAATTTAAAATGGGATTTCCCTATTATAAATATTAGCATACCTCTACAATTAACTATTTCTTAAGAAGCATCAGAATATTTTACAGGAAACAATAAAAACTTTCTTAAATACTAAAAACTTCAGAAACTTCTTTTAATTGTTATATCATGAACTAGGACACCACCTTGTAGGACATTGTTGCTCATATTATTGAATTACATATCATATGTTCAGACATTGTATATTGATTACAGTAGTTCATGTATAATACTAATATTTGTATATTATGTATTTATGTATATAAAATGTATGTATCATTATGTATGTATATATCATTAAGTAATGTCAATAATTATTAATAATTTATGTTAATATTAATTAATAAATTTTATGATTTATTATTTGCTGCAAGATAAAGTGTTTTTTTATATTAAGTAGCTTAGCCCCGCGGTTTCACCTGTGGAAAATAGAAAATCATCCCATAGAAACATTTTTTCAACATAAAAATTATCCTGAGTTAATCAAAGTTACTTTCTCAATGTGTGTGCCAAATTTCATGAAAATCGGTTCCACAGTTTTTGGGTGAAGGAGTAACAAACAAACATACAAACTTTAATAATAAGAAAGGTTTTATTGTCTCCTGCAAAATTAAACTGCACTGACACCAATGATATGCAACATAAAAATACCTCTTATTAAAGCAAATTGTAAATGTATTCATAGTAAAATATAATATCAATGTACCTATAAAAATCTCCATAAATCTGAACTGTGATGACTCATTTGACCTAAACCCAGATACAGTTGATAATGAACAATTATAACATGCAATAATTATATCCGCTAGTTGTAAATTAAATAATATGCAATTTAACAACATTTTGTCACCAGTATTTGACTATGTTATATGCATTAAGTTATAAATACTAATTGCGGGTACATTACGGACATTTTATATATTAATATATCTTTAACAATAAATATATAATTGAATAGCGATAAAAGTTTACGAGAATTAAAAAAAAATATTTAAATGTAGACAAATACATTCTAAACATTTGATGCGTAACGGCATCGTTTGCGATAGGTACAACCATGTGTCATGATTCACATTCAAACAATGGAACAAAACATACCATTGCATATTTCTCCGTTATCATTTCTGACTTCGTATATTATCGGACTGAATGTTTCTAGTACCACAGCTCCCGTTGATGACAACGTTTTTGTTTTGAGCAACATACAATCTTCACATTCCTTGTATTGACTCCAAAATGTTACTTCTTCATTCGTTACTATCTCTAAGCAGGCTTCATCATATTTTAACGTGGTTCCTTTGCAGTCCCTTACAAAGGAACCTATGTTTTGAAAATGATTCGACATTATTACACAGTCCGCATCAGATTACAATTATTATTACGATTTGTGACAATTACTACAGTGCAAAATTGCAAACGCAGAAATCAAAACTGCGAAAATAATATTGTGATTTATGGCGCTTATGACTTATGTCAACGTCAACGTGTGTCAGATATCTAACACCAGCACAGATTATTAAGTTATTATCCCCACAAAAAAAACGTCCTGTTAAAAAAACCAAGTCTCGTAGCTCAGTTTTTCTACCATAAAAAGTTGTAAGATCCATGTAGTACCGAGTCGGTTAATTTATTTGGTCCCTACTTATGGAACCTTCAATCTTAAGTCATTATCATATCGATATTAAAAATCTACTTGGCCATCGCTTGAAAACACAATGTATCTTACAAGTACGTAACACATATTTATATACTGTGAACGGAACTTAATCTCATTATAAAATCGAAGTATTTACCTCGACTCTCGACGTTTCAGCCGTAATACAACGGCCGTGGTCACGAGTAGACTGATGCTCCGTGGTGTCATTGTTACTTGTCATTATTTTTATTCAAACCATTAAGGTCCCGACACAACACTCACAACATCCGATGTCTTATACGAAGGAACTTCCCGAAATGTAGGCGACATTTCCCGATAACCGGATTCCACGAAGCCGACAACCTGTTTCCATTCTCCCGCTTAAAATTCTTGTGTTTCCTGTTGGGAAATAGAATTTTATATTCTGTGGTTTTAATATATGGTTAGTTACTGGCTGATAATATTAGTATGATTCAGATACTGGCTGAATGAATTTCAAATTCAGAGAATGTTTTGAAATTCAAATACAAAGAAGGCTAGTGGAAAATATAGACAGATTGAATATGTAAGTTTTCGAAAGATAGTAGTCGAAAGTAGAGCTTTGTATTGAAAAGATTTAAGATGTAACTTATTATATTATAGTGGATTTTTGAAGATGGGGTTTTAGATATATTTACGTAGGCAAATTTTATTATGGGGAAGGTTGAAGATGAAAATTTATAATGTGAATTGAGCCCCTGTAAATTGTGGTCGGTAGGGGGACAGACCCCCCCCTTCTTTCCCAGACTAATGGGAGAAGGCAAACCGGACTTGTTGCGATTAATAGGTTATGCTATTATTATCGTGGCCGAGGACAGCGGGTGTCCTCAGC
>LUGF01012860.1:88708-108120 GCA_001625245.1 Calycopis cecrops
AATATTAATTATAATTAGTCCAATCATAGAACAATCCGTGACCAGCAGTAAGGGTAATTGGGAAATTAAATACTGGGTGTATAACAAATATGAATATTATATTAATTTTTATATTATAAAAGTATGAAAAAATAAGATCGTCATAATTATAAATTTTAACACAATCTTCCGTTCCAAAAATAAGATCGTCATAATTATACATTAAATAAGATCGTCATAATTATACATTTTAACACAATCTTCCGTTCCATAAGAAAATAGTTTGGTATCATTTTCTTATCAATTAACTCTCGTTTTGTCTTTTTTTTTTGCGTTCGACAATGGAATTTTCGCAGTGCATGCCAGTGTTAAGGCAATTGAAAAGACCGGTGGTTCAATGACTGCTATATTTCCCCTAGCGCTGAGAACTCTATTTCAGACACAAGCTTTCCTATTAAGTTCATCCCTAAAGGAAATTTAAATACAATTGAGACAAATTTCCACACGATGTTCAGGGCATGCAGGCTTTTTGCATTTCGAACACAAAATCTTGACTTTCTTGTCATTCTTTCGAGGACACAATGCACATCGAGCTTGCTTTTTCAATTTGGCGAGGGGTTCACTTGCTGTTGACTTGCAACTTGTTCGGGGAGATTTAGAATGTCCCTTATATTTCCCATTAGTTGTTGAGGTAAATTTGAATCCAGACGTCGTTTCATTTGTGACTCGGCTAGCTGCAATGCCAGTTTTTTTAGAAAATTGCTTCTAAGTTTATTAGCTGGCATGTTCGGATGCTTAGCTTTTAGATAGATAATCATAGAATTGATCCCTGTTGATCTAATATGCTAAAGAAAAATCTGAGAGGCCAGCGCCGAGTACCCCTTGCAGTAGTGTAATTGTGCATCATTTTGTCAAAGGTATCGACGCCTCCCTTTGTCGAATTGTAGTCATCAGTTATAACCGGCTTACGCGTTACGTGGTTTATATCTTCCTTATTGTGCATAGTAGACAGTAATTTAACCGATTTGTTGACCTTTGGTGTAAAGGAGACTAAAGTTTTTTCGCGATCAAATGCGAACTGAGAAGATAAAGCAGATTTTGATTTGTGAGGTAAGAAAGCTGGTGGTATCTAACGTTTGTTTTTTCGTAAAGTTCCAATACAAGTCAGTCTATATTCCTTCAGTAATTTTTCTGCAAGTGGCACCGAGGTAAACTAATTGTCAAAGGTTATATTTCGTCCAGAACCTTTTATGCTATCCGCTAAGTTTGTGACATAATCTGCAGCTGTCTTCGCCTCGGCCTTTGCCTATGTAAGGAATGGCGTAAACATATAATATGTCTTAGCATTACATATGGCTACAATTTTCAAACCATATTTATCAGGTTTAGAAGATATATAAACACGAAAGGGACACTTTCCTCGAAATCCTAATAACTGCTTATCAATTGTAACGTAACAACCTGGGCGGTAGGCTTCTGTGCAACTATTTATAAAAAAAAACCATGCGTCCCGTATAGGTGCAAATCTATCCTCTTTATCACGGCTATCCTTATCATCAAATCTGAGGCATAATAGCAGAAACTGAAATCGACTCTCTGACATTATTGACTTGTACACAGCTGTACTCGTGGGTGTCCACATTTCAGTTGCATTTTTTCTACTATCTTTGTTCACAGCAGCATAAAATAGTAGACCCATGAGTGCTTCTATCTCTGTTTTATGAGTAAAACGTTGGTCTTTATATTTAGGAGCACGTCGTTCAATTTCTTGGTTTGTGTATGTAAGTACTATGTCGAGAGGTTTAGAAAACAAAATCATAAAAACATCTTTTTCTGTTTCAATATTAGAATGTACTTGCGAAGATCTTTGGATGTTTACTAAATTACGCTGAGGTGTTCTGCTTGATGATGGCACAGTATTAGACCTGACCTTTAATTATTTAATTGTGTTTCTAGGACGGGCGCGGTACCCTTCCAAAAAGGGAAAATAAACCAAGGCATAAAATCACTAGGCACAATCGCTGCGTCAGCGAAGGCAGCGATAGTTATTAAAACATTTAAAAAAAAAAAAAAAAAGTATTAGACCAAATATGTCCATTCTTACCTCTCAAGACATTCCCTCGAAGCTGTGATGGGGGCACATCATCATCATCCTCATCTGAGCCGGAAAGAATGTCGTCTTCTTTAGAATTCACGGAGAGATTATCTTTATTTTCAGAATCTTCCTCCGCCTGTCCGTTTCACTTTCACTACCCTCGGTCATATTACTTAAGTACCGCTCAAGCTCTTTTTCATTACGAAACGCTATAATGAACTGTAAATAACATAATAAAAAAATATACTAACAAATGAAAATACCGACGTGAATAGTAACAGGGGTGACGCAGCACTCCACACATACCTGCAGAACGAAATCAACATGTTGCTGTTCCCACCACGCAACGAGCACTGATGGCTCACGGGAAGGGAAAAGAATATTATACTAATTATACTTCGTGCTTTGTCCTCGAGATTAGCATTAGTTTACTTGTAGATGTTGAGAGTAAAATATCACATTATAAAAGAAACAGTATTTATTCATATTGACTTTTTAAACACAAAAGATCTTAATTAAATAATCACAAAAGTTCAATCATGTATTGAATCACACATAATATTATTGGCAAAGGTATTGTCATGATTAGTTATATTTCTGTTGTAAAATTTGCCAAATGTTTGGGAGCTGCCGCTCCACCCTGCAGTTTTACGAATGACATCTATATTAACGCCCAGGCTACTTCCAAAGCGCAGCTACTTCCAAAGCACATAGCTTTGGAAGTAGCTGCATGCCTTGTGGAATGCGCGGTATACAGGGACACATCTATTCTACTACTGCCTAGGGTGGATTTGATCCATCTGCTCAATGTCTGTGACGTGATGGGTGGTATGAGGTTTCCTAAAACTTATAAAAAGGTTTTCGTTCATACGTATTGAATGTGTCATATTTAAATAACAACGAAGTGTAGCAACCGGGCATATTTCAGGCCGTTTAGTAAAGATAGGAAGAATCGGCAGAGGCTGTGATGATCCCGGACAGGAAGTTTTTAAAAGATCTGGGATTTTAATTTTTACTTCATATGGCAGAAACACTATATTATTTATATTAATTTTAATAATAGTTGCATAGCATGCATGTGTACCAGTGTAAATATCGAATTGGTAGAAATAACCAGACTTCAATCACACCGGCACCAAACCTTGTACCCACGTTTGATTGGTTTCAATGGCATGTATTGCTTTTTGGAATCCCGACCTTTGAATTTCATCATGCTCTCATCAATTGACTGGTGTTCGGAATTAGCTGCACATTCCTGAAAAGTTTTGTTTACTATTGAAATAGCTGGTCTCAGCTTTCCCAGCTTGTCATATAGTGGATGTTCTCGTGGCAATTCTTTTGTAATGTCACTTACATGGAAGTTTTCCAAGATTTTTTTAAACCTCTTCAAATTATTGTAAAATCTTTCTGATGACCAGTATAATTCGAAATCTGCCAAAGGGTTCAAACCCATAAGTATAAAAATTCCAAGAAAAACAGTTAGTTCTACTCTGTTCGTGTCCTTCCAAAACTTACACTTTATGATAAGCATATTTATTAGTATTTGTCACTAATAATTCCACCAGTTCATCTGGGAACAACTTTGAAAAATACTGAAGAGGTGTAGCTCGGCTAATTGTAATAAGAGATTTGAGATCCTTTTCAAATGTGTGCTCTGTAAAGTTAAAAACATTTCTTGACCAATGACGTTGCTTATTTTGTAATGCTGTGTAAACAAGTAATAAATCTCTGTAATATTCTCCATCATTATATAAATTTCCTTCCTGCGATGAAGATGCAGCTGTTTGAGACTCATTTTGATCTAAATTTATTTGAGAATAACTAGATGAAGACGGTTCGATCATAAGCATATCGTTAGTAGAAATTAGTTGACTTGATGAAGGCACATGCAAAGCTTCACCTAATTGTGGTTGTTCCTCACCTTCAACAGAGGACTCCAAGGTCACTAAAAGCTCTTCATATGAGATACATCGAATTCTATCTAAATTGTCATTGAAGCTGAAATCATCAAGTTCCTCTTTATCTTCTGAAGAATCCAATTCTTGTAGAGCCTTTGTAATATCGTCATCGCGCATGAATCGTTTTCGAGACATTGGCAGTCTGAAAAGATAAAAATAATACAATTTTACAAAAGGCGCGTAAAAAGTATGGTTTCGTAGTTGGACCGTGGGCGTATATCTCCCACATGTTTTATACTGCTGGTGACACTTCAATTTACGTTTATTATGAATTTCATATTCTATTGCATAAAGTAATACTCAAAAACTATAACATATATCAAAATTGTACGACTTACTTTTCGTTGTTGACGGAGAAAATAATATTTAGTATTTTTTTTTGGCCGTTACACTCGCAAAAAACACTTGCAAAAAAACTATCCTCATGTCATTTGCCTTCTGTCACTTTGTTTCTTTTTTTTTCATTCGGAAATATTCCAATGTCGATAATCATAGACTGTGATGTGGAGATTATACAGCCATAGCTTGGTTAAAAAAATAAAATTGGATGTGGGAGCTATGCTCCCACGGTTTGATTAAGGGTTTATTGATATGCTACATTAGCCTCTTTACCATTTTTATTTACAAATGTAATTCCATAAAGAGTTTGTCCTTTTTAGCTTTTGCTCCCGGAATACTGTAAAATATCTCTTGAAGTTCATATCCACCAAAGTGTAATAAACTTGCTCTCTTTTTTAATTCAGTATCGATACCTGTTGCCTCGATATAAATGAATAGCCCACGTTTCCATCTCTCCCACCTTACTGCAACTGACCCTGTGTCGCCGTCGCATTCAAAGTGCTCTAAAGTGAATTGTGCCATTTTGGGCTACATAAGTTATTATATACGACTCATTTCACTATAGTATAGGTATAGTAATAATTGAATCATCAATTTCCTTATTCTCTAATTTCGATGGGGCGGGTATTATCCGACACCACCGGTGAGAAACAAGGCATAACAGTAATATTTATTCACACTATACAAGCATACAGTGCTCTTTGAGGCACCGTACGCAGAACTGCCAACTCCCCGACTCCGGCCTGTTATTTATTTCAATAACTTAATGGTCCGACCTGGGATTCGAACCCAAGACCTTGTGATCGGTAGCTGTAAAGCTCACCACTAGACCTACGAGGCAGTCATAGCAGTTCCCCCGTAGGTGTATAAAATATTACTAATTCGCAATTTAATTCTATTGTTGCTTATAGTGTTATTTTTTTTTGTTGCTTCAATATACAACTCAATTAGATATAGGCTAAGATAATTAATCCAACAATAATAAATTTTATATCCAAAGAAATATATCGCTATTCTACCATCCACTGTATCTGTGATACTGTATCGCCATTAAATAATAAAGCATTAATGGACCCTAAATTCATAGTAATATCATATAAATATTTAAAGTTATTTCCAAACTTAATGTGCTCGCCGATGTACTGTATGTGTGGAACCGCATCCTTCCTGACTTCGGCCTATTTTGGTCCGACCCGGGAATCGAACCCGAGACCACGTGATCCGTGGCTGATTTGATTACCAGCCCACCAACTGACCTACGAGGCAGTCCATGCGGCTGTACTACGGTCTACACTGAACCACCCCCTGACTCTGACCTGTTATTGGACACAGCATACATAAGTAACTGAATTATTCCAATGATATTATGGTCCAACCCTGGAATCGGACCCGGGATCTTTTGATCGGTGACTGATTTGGTTACCAGCCCACCATTTGACCTAAGAGGCAGTCGTAATTCAGTTCCGCCCGTAATACCTTATATTGCAATTTAACACGTTAGCTGCCACTCCGGTCACCGGTGCCCAGACCCCTACCTATATCTACGCGCCATTACGGTCACCGGTGACCTCAAGGCAAACCTGTTTTTGGAACGAATTTGTACGCCGGAAGATGCGTTTTTGATACATTTTCTGTACTGAAGTGACCGGAGTGGCGCTGTAGAATACTTATTTGGCGTGGTTCCTGCCTACCTACGTTTTTCGATTTTTTTTCTTAAATTAACATAACAGTTTGTGATAATAAAATAACATGACAGTTTGTGATAAGTGAAGAGCAAGTTGTTTGTGCTCTTTGTTTGTAATTTTAATCAAACTTAGCATAGGAATAGCTTTAGCTTGGATTAAGAATAACACAATAGAAATATTCTATTTCAATCTCAAATGTTCTACACCTACATATATGAGAATCATAAGGTTTCAAAAAGTTTGTTGAAGGAAAACTAAAACAACTTTAGTATGAAAATCACAGCGCAATAATTATTCAAAAGTATCAATCAAAAATAACATTAACATGTCTAATTTTAAGCCATACCGATCCCCTACAGATGAATTGTATCAGTCATCTAATTTACTAACGGTCAGAAAATTATATATTTTAAAATTAGTGCTTAAAAAGCATAAATCTCTTGCTTTTGACGCAAACATAGCTAACAAAAGAAACTGCATTGTCGAGAACATAAGTAAAATTAATTCTATGTTTGCTAGGAGACAATTTTCATTTCAATCAGTCTTTCTATACACTAAAATTAATAAACGGTTACTTATTTATCATAAACATTACTCACAATGTAAAATATCCATTACACATTGGCTTAAAACTTTAACGTATGACGATGTTGAAAAATTAATAACAACGCCTTAGGTATCATGACATGAACCAATACAGACACGCACACACACACACACACATACACAAACACACACACACACGTACACACAAACACGCACGCACACGCGCGCACACACACACACACACGCACGCACACGCGCACACATATACACACGAACATACACACACGTGCACACATACACGCAAATATACATACACGTATACACAAATGCTGTAAATCAAGATTGTGTTCACACATATACTCAAATAAATATAATTAATGTAACTCACACAATATTGTAAATCATATATACCTAACTGATGAAACAATGAAATTTATTAATTAAGCAATGAGGAACAAAACATTAATAAACATCCAAGTAAAAATAAAATTAATAATTACAAAAAAGAAAATATTACTTTGTGAATTTATGTAGTCCCTAATTTATGTAGTCGAACTATACATATTGTACGAAGTTCTCGACTAATAAAATAAAAATTCACAAATACCCTCGATTGCCACTACTAATATAAACATTAATTTATATTCGTTGCATCAAATGTTTTCTTTTATTTTTATGTGTTAAGTCTTTTAACTTGTTTAAGTAGTTATATTAAGAACCTAGATATGGAAGGGCGGTCTCTCCTACCACAAGCAATGTATTGCTTAAAAGGAGATTCCAAACACGATGTGATATAATGTAAGCAAGTTTTTGAAATAAAATATTTTGTATTTAAAAAAAAAATTAAAAACTTAAAAATAACGATGAGATTGATTGAAACACGCCAAACAAAAATATGGTTCGTTTGGGCATTCTTTGCAGTACTTTGCAACTTTCTTTGTTTTATTCTTGGCTACTTTATAACCGAGTATTGCTGTGTTTTTTTTTGTAGCATACTGAACAGAAACGTCTTGTGTTTCTAACATTGCCCTTTCGCTTTTTCAACTGATGCTTCAGTCGTTTTGGTCTTTCAGTATTTTCGGGTTTTTCACTATTCATTCCTGAATCTACCAGGTACTCTACTAACTGCCTTCTTTACTCTACTATACTTTCTTTAACTTTTTTATTTTCAGTGTACATAATCCATCCATTTACAACAGCTGCATTTAAAATAACTTCGATTCCTAATTTTTTATACCATTTAACTGTTTTTCTTAATGACGCCGAATATGCAGCCATATGGTCACTCATATCAACAGCTCCTTTTGCTTTATTGTAAGCTATTATCATTCTTGGTTTTCGTATTGTCCTGCCTCTTTTAGTAACCTTTGAGAACCCTTTTGAATGCTTTGTCGATAGCATTAACACGTCCCGTTTGTCTTTCCATTTTAGTACACATATGCCACGTTCATTTTCCTTTGCAATAGATTCACCGGGTTTTAATTTAGCGTCTACCACTGCTTTAGGCAAACCTTTCCTATTTTTCCTTAGGGTTCCGACCAAATGAGTATCTTTGTCAAGAAGTTGGTTTGCCAGCTCTAAACTAGTATAACAGTTATCTGTTGCAACTGTATGTCCCAAACGTAATATGTGATCACATAAAGACAACACAACTTTTGTGGGTGAGGTATTTAAAACCTCATTATTTTTACCTGCATACAATTGTAATTTGCATTTATAGCCAGGTATTGTACATAGTTTAAATAACTTCATTCCATACTTGTCTTTTGCTTTTATTGCCTAAAGATTATACGGCCTCTGAATGGTACCTGCGTTTCATCGACACAGACATCTTTCTTGGGGCCATAGTGTTTTTCAAAGTTCTCGTTTAATTTGTCGATGAGAGGTCGTATTTTACTAATTCTATCTTTAGGATCAGCTGATTCGTTATTTGTAAAGTGCAAATTCTGCAATAATATTTCGAACCTGTTTCGACTCATGACAGTTGGAGGAGAAGTTTGCCTGTAAACACGGTCTGTACTCCTATAAAGACTGATCTTTGGCAACTTCACAAGACCCGTGTATAATATTAAGCCGAAGAATCGTTTTACCTCATCTTTTGTAGTTGGTTTCTGTATGCGCTTCGATAGCTCATTGTGGTGATATTTAAATAAGGCGACTGGTTCTAATTTGACATAATATATTTATTGCAAAAGTTTCACATGTTGAATGTACGTTGTGCGCGTACGTCGGATTTGACGGTCCGCGTGAAAAAAAGAACGTGGCCGGTGGCGCCGTGAGCTCGGTTCCTGTCGCCCCGCGCCCCGCACCGACATAAAGATAGGCGCTCTCGCCCCGCGCCCCCCACCGACGTGAAGACGGGCTCGAACATGCTCCCGGGGGTTGAAGCGTGCTTCAACAAGTTGCTGCCACAGGGAGAGGGCAGATGTTGCTGTACGCCCTCTGGATGATCCTTTTCTTCGTGATGATGTCTGCAACTCTGGTTGTGTTATCTGGTCTAGGGTGCAGCTTCACGATTCTGCCCAGCAGCCATAGTAATGGGGGTTGATTTCTATCTCAAATTAAGACTAGGATACCCAGCTTCAGGTCGTCACTCGAAGACTGCCATTTCACCTTCTGTTGGAGAATAGTTACATATTCGTGAGTGAAGCGTTGCCAAAAGTGTTGTTTCAACTTTTCTATCCTCTCGAACCGTTGTAAGCGGCTAATGTTAGCCTCCATGTGTGCAGGTTGTGGTACAGTTAAGAGTGTTCGTCCAATAAGGAAGTGGGCTGGTGTGAGACAGGACAGGTCAGAGGGATCTGATGAAAGAGGTGTCAGTGGTCTGGAGTTAAGGATAGCCTCAATTTGAGTTAAACAGGTTGATATTTCTTCATATGTGAGATGCGTTAAAGAAAGGTTTCTGTATTGAAAATCCTATTGAATGTCGAAGAAGTGGCAACAGGTAATTCATTTCCTTCACGGTGTTGTTTATAGTCTCTGTAGATATCGGCTATGATTTATCACTTGATATAAATTCTCTGGTTGTTTGTGCTCTCAAATAATGAGATTCAATCCTTGGAGTATGATTTATAAAATCTATAACGCTCTGTTTAATTTGTGGGTCAATAGTTGAATGATGGTCATGTTTTCCTCTCAAATCGGCTTGAATAACTCCCATTTCAGTTTTTTTTGCAAGCGCTAAGTTTTTAGCTTAAGTAAAGAGTGGATTTAAAGAATGGCTTGCATACTCTAATTTTGGAATTTAACTCAAAATAAAATGCATTATTGAGAGCTCTAAAATTTTGCGTGCTTGAATATCCCAAAGTTCCCAAAATGCATCAAAATCTGTTGTCTTGACATTTCATTGATTTTATATTTGCATTTTAGCCGACATTTATCTGCACCAGGTGGTCCCACTTTTCTCTGGTACCTGTTTTTTAGATTTTGACATAGACTGGTAGGTTTTTCCAGAATTTCTTAGCTTATTTGCAACTTTTGATTTCCACTTCTCAGGTTGACGTACTCTTTTTTTGTTTTTTTTTCTATCTCTGGCTCTAAAGAATTATTATTAACAAACATACCAATTTGAGCGACTACACGCTCACTATCATCTTCGGTTTCCGATGAACTATTAGATTTTGATGAAAAAAGAGAAGATAAGTTAATTTCCTCTTTTTGAAGAGCATATTTTTTGGAAAGTGTTTGCTACAAATCCTAGAAGAATTCTTTGGAATCCAATTAATTGAATTAATTTGTTTTGTAAAATTTATACATTTGGAAACCTAAAATATACTTAATATACCTACATTTTTCCTAAAGATGTATAATAATAATAAATTTACCCACAATTGGGTGAGAACGTGATCTCTGACGTTGGCAACACGAAGGCAAAATAAATTGTTTATTATTCATTATTAAATTATAATAAAAATACTATGTATTGAATTTTTTACGTATTTTAATTAAATAATTTTAAATTCTGCTTTATATCATATTAGCTAGAGCCAAAACTAAAGCCTAAACGTTGTTTTAACATAGTGTACAAATGAAATAATACGCCCCTATCTCTTCTTAGGGTACTTTTGCATTTTAAAATACTACATCCCCCCATGTTTTTTACCAATAATACTAAAACTATTAGCTACAAATTTGTATTTTGCGTGTATTTTGTATATTTGATTTTTTCGATTTCGATATATTGATCAAAAAAATGTAAACAAAAAATGCTCCAACCAACGTCAAAATTGCTTAGCAACACTTAAGCAACGCTTTGCGGAGTATATCGCAAAATATTTGGAAAGCGGGCACGCGTAGCGGGACAAAAGATCGCATCATTCTGTCTCCCTTGTTTACACGTCATAGGCATAAGTTGATCCTTGTCTTGTGAGAAGGAGTCAGATGCTATCACTTCGTCTATTGTATTCTCTGTCTACGAACCAAACAAAGAAATATGATTGAAATTATTATTAGTCAGTTGCGTATCCAATAAAAATATTTCTAATACAAAACCTTCTCAACTACTATGCTTATGACTAAAAAACTTTGAAAAATATTTGTTTCAAAACTGTAACATGCAACATATGAAGACGCATAAGGATTCTATCAGCGATTTCTTAGCCCTTGTTCTTTGATTTATTTTTCAGTGTTTCTTTCAATTTTTCTGTTTTCATAGTTTTTAACTTTCAAAGGCCTTTATGTCAGGATTTGGGAATGCTGTTTTCTGCCTTTTCCGTATTTTTTTTGAGATTCTTCGTCAGAACGAAACGATTCTTCGTCAGAACGAAGAATCTCAAAATAAAGATAGTCAAATAATAGTCAAAATAAATAAAAATAGGGTACAGTCCAAACACTCAATAAATGAAAACAAATTTTCATCATCAATTTTGGGAACATCTGTTGTTTGCTTCGAAGTTGCACTAGTTAAAGACATTGGCTTATCAAGGAGGCTCTTCTTCGTAGGTATTTCCTGTCAATGAGCCTCTTGTGTAGGCGACTCTTCTGTAGTACCAGCATATAGATCCGTGAATTTGTCAGTGTACGATGAACACATGGAAAAAGTGAAAGTAATGGTTATGAATGATCGCCGAATCATTATCAGAGAAGTCCCTGATGATTTTGGCATATTGATTGGCTCATGCCATGGAATTTTTGGAAAGTTTTGGCTATGAAATGCGTAGCAGCAAAATATGTCCCAATATTGTCTAATTTTGAACAAAAACAGCGGCGAATGGAAGTTGCTCAAGAGTTACTAATTAATGCAGTCAATGACGATGCAGACTTCTGTTATAACTATTGTATTTTTTTGTAACTCATGTTGCTTCTTTTCCTCGTCAGTTCAATGAGATAACCCACAGTTCTGTGGGCCGGATGGGAATGGGGGAACGTGAACTGGGAATTTTTGTCCCACTAGTTCTGTGAATAACTTAACTAGCTTTTCCCTCAACCGCGGTTACGGTTATTAGTGTTGTGATTATTAATTTAAATGTCGATACGAATTTTTTAATTATATGTTTGGGTATTTCTGAGTACTTTTGATATGTTTGCGTTCTTTTGGTTCACAAATTAATAAAAGCTACTACAGATAAAATAAAAAAGGAAGTAACATGCATGTGTACTCCCAAACACACAAAAAGAAATCATACGCGGAGTTTCTCCATGAACATAGGAATGATAATGTGTCCGTTTATCATATCTTCTTGGTAAAGTGATACTAACAGCCTTGGTATTGAACATTTAGAAAGAAATAATGGATGGCCAGAATGGCGACTCCCTCAAAATCTGTTAAAAACACTTTTGGATTCCGGCCTCTTATTTAGGATTTAATTATTCTAATAGTATAGTAATAGTATCTGCAGTGCTTCCAATATCGGCGTGTATAGTGTAAATTTTGAAAGTGCCATCACTCAAAAAAAAATTTGAATTTGGAAGAATTGATTTTGCGTCTTTCGAACAGAAAACTAAAATGTGGGAACCCCGCTTACAGGGTTGATATTTGGGGGAACTTCCACGACAATGACACCATTTCAGGTTAAGTAGCTCATCTTTTCAACTTGATTTTCTTTATTTCGCCTTCGATAAAAAGACGGCTTCTTTTGACTAAAAGTTGGAATGTTTTGTATCAAATCAATTCCACAATCTTTAAACTTAGCGACAGTCTTTTTGTAGGAATTGTATCACAACAATAACAATTTCCTGTAAGATATCTTCTATAACAATGCTCATAACTTTCCGCCTATAGTTTCAAAATGGAATTTTCTTTTTTCAAACAGTTTTCCATCTTGTAAAGTAAACAAGAACATAATTTAATAATTACCTATTCCATATATAGCACAGTCAAGATTTTGGGATCCCTATCACACAGGCTTAAACATTTGATTAAATTAAGGTAATGGATACTTACTGGAGATGTGGTTCTTTTTTTTTAAGCAGCTCATTTCCACAAAATTTGTTTATTGGCATAAAGTACTGACGCGATAATATTCGTGGCCGTTTTCTATGTTGACACGACCGCGACCGCGTTTAATTATTCTACATTCGCTCATTTCATATCAGTTTCACAAAACCAATACAAATAAAACAATCACAATTCAGAGCAATAACAAATTTTCAGTTACCATTCATGATTTAATCATACATAACATGAAGTAGCCAGTACATGACTACACTATAAATACATGAAACCAATTTTTAATAGAACTCCACAGAACTAATGGGAACTCCTATTCCCATTTGTTCTGTTAACAGAACTAGTGGGACAAAAATTCCTATTAGTATGGTCAACAGAACAACAAACCAATATTGAATTTCCACGATATCAATTGCTTTCTCTGTATAACTCTACTTGTAAATTTTTATAGATATTTTTTTTTGCTAAATGCTGCAATGAATGCATGATCTGTAATTATTTATAGATCAAATATACATAATCATGAATCGCGAATCGCATTGTAGGCCTTCATACCTCAACCGGATCGTACTGTCTTCTGACTATTGATGCAGGGTTGCCGGATCTTTTTCGAATAAATACCAACCGCGAAGCAAGAAAAAGAAAGGTTTAAGCGTCAATAATTTTAAATCAAGGTAGGTGATACCTATAAATGGTCATATTGAATTAAAATTCGGAGTACTGTTATACTAGCTTCTCTACTTAAAAAAAAATTTTTTATCACTAGCAACCAGCAATGTCTGATTTGTTTTCTCTTCCATGTATTTCGCGACATGTCAGATTGAAATTACATCTTAAACATAATTTAGCTTTCACCATGTCCATAATTAATTTATTACGCCTGTCTGTCGACAAAAGGTTCATATGGCCAAACACTCTTTTCACATAAGCATTACTATATTATGTTACTGCCATTATCGTTTTAGTTTTTAGTTATTTTTTATTCAATTCTTTATAGTTAATTCGGGATTTTTTTTAACAAAACCTAAAATATTGAATATCTCGATAACGAGCCTACTTGTTATTAGGAATATTATGGCTAATTATGGTGGAAATTTGTATATAATAATAACATAAACAAATGAAAAATAAAACATACCCTACCTTAAAAACGAAATTTTGATTATTTTGTTAAAAATAATTGTAACTAATTTATTACATTTTCAAAATGTCCTCCGTTTTTTTACAGATAAGCTAAAGCTCGTAAGCTAACACTCTTCACTTGACTGACATTCAATTTAATTTCTGTTGCTGCCTCGTGGATTGGCGTAATTAATTATTCGCTACTTTGGATTTCCACTGCATACACTTTTTGTTTCATGTAGCCCCAAAAATATAAATAAAAGTCTAGTGGGGTCAAATCAGGTGATATTGGGAGGCCAAGCTACAGGGCTGCCTCTTCCAATCCATCGCTGATAATATTGTTGTGAATACTCGCGTACTATTCGCTCGAAATGAGCAGGTGCACCGTCTAATTGGAACCAATATCCCCTTCGTGTGGTCTTCGAGTAATCCCGGTAAGGAATCTCGAAGGAAATTCAAAAAATTCTCTTGAGTCAGTCTGCTTGGTAGTTCCAAAGGACCGAAAATTTTGGTCGTTGATAATACCTGCCCACATGTTAACAGAAAACTGTTTGAAATGCTGTTACTCAAACTGACTTAGAACCACCAAAGTTAGTTATAGGATTAGATTTAGTATCCCAAACGTGCATGTTTCGGTGATTTGTTATACCTGCTCTAGTGAAAGTTCATCTGTCCCCAAATTCTTCTGCAAAAATTCTGGATTTTGTCACTGGTTCCGAAGTATCCAAGACAGAAAATTGATCGTGCTCTACGGTCGAGGGGAAGAAAATGATGAGCACGCCATACCATGCCATGCTATGTTCTCCATACCATATGAGCGACGTGTGGACGTGCATTATCGTGCAATAAAATGAATTGGTCATATCCAATAAATCCTCCAAATGGTACAACATGCTCTTGAAGGATGTCCTCGTCGTACCGTGTGGCAGTTAGAGCGTTATTGACGATGACCAGTGTCTGTACGTGTATCAGAACTAACACCACCCCATACGATTATAGAGCCTTTACCAAAACTCACTGTTGGAGTGGTAGTAATCGCCAGATATCGTTCACCTGTCCTTCTCCACACACGCTGTCGACCATCAGGTGCATTTAAAGCGATCCTGCACTCATCCGTAAACAAAACCCTTGCCCATTGTTCATGAGACCCGTAAGCATGTTCGCGGGCAAATTGAAGTCGAGCTGATCTATGCTCTGGGAGAAGCTGTGGGCCATGGTATGGTCTTCTTGCATTTAAATCAACTTCCTCCATACGTCTTCTCATCGCACGCTCACTAACTTTCACATTCTTGGATATTTGTATCCTAAGAAAAACCTACCAGGTATAGGGTAAATTCAAACAAAAACTTTAAATCAACAAGCGCATACATACTTCTTTATACTTATTTATAAATCATCAAATTACAACCAAAAACACTTCAATATTAAAATACTTACACTATTAGTTTTTATAATATGTACCTAAGTAATCAGTATTAAAATATCTCACCAAAATCAATCAATCAATAACTTTAATACTTAACCGTTTTTATATGTACCTACGTAATTAGTATTAAAAAATCACAGCAAAATCACAGCGCTTAAATATTACAATAATTAGTACAACAGTTTTTATAATATGCACCTGCATACGTAATTTGTCGTAAAATATCACAGCAAAATTTTAACTTTTTATAATATATCAAAAAATCAAATCGTTATTTATATACTAAATACTAAATATAATTTACTAAATTTATATGTGATACATTTCAAAACATGGCGCAGCACTCAAATAGACCTTACATATTTTACTAGTATACCTTGTTTCTTTTCTTCTTTTTATTACTGCGCACTGTTTACACCGTTGGTATTTGCCCATAAGGGTCGGCATATGGTCCCTAGAGTTTTGCGGTAATATGCGAAGTGGGTTACGGATACGGCGTCGGCTACTTGATGGGATGGACTGGGGTATAGTATTGAAACTGAAAATTTTCTATTATTTGGCGAATAAAAGAGAGATATAATTGTGAAAAATGTAAATTTGGCGTTTTATTTACTCGTTTAAAACAGAGAAAGGAATTTAATAAATGCATATCAGTTATGTGTAGAAACAACTTTTTATACCACTTTACAGTTTTTCTTAGACATTTTATTGATGAGAGAAGCATGTCAGCCGTATCAACGCTTCCCATATTTTTAGAATAGTCTAAAACAGCTTGTGGCTTCATAATTGGTAGCCTATTGGTGACTCGTGACGGTGACTCTATCCTCCTACAACGCTGGCGCCATAACAGCACTATTCATTGTTGATAATATATAAATATGTCTTTTTTGTCTCGCCATTTGAAAGCTGTCATCGGAGAGCAACATTGTCCTTGGACTTCATCTCGCACTATTGTGGTATTAAAACGTGGCCTGCCGGTTCCGTGTTTTTTCACAGTACCACACGCGTCGTGGAGGTATTTCAACAATACCGGGCTTGTATACCAGTTGTCAACATAAAGATGACGATAAGTTCCGAAAAAATCGTTAATCAAAGTTGTAACCACAGAGCCTCCAACACCCAGATTACAGGGGTCTATTATTTGAGTAACTGTGCCACAGTAAACAATAAAGTCAATTATAATGGCCGTTTCTACATCACAAAATATAAATAATTTCATACCAAACCGATTTCTTTTATTTGGCATATATTTATTGCCTTATTGATAATCGCCCCTTGAAGGGAACGATGCTCTCATCAATACATAGATTTTTATATGGTATTATAAGGTTTTTATACTTTTCTCTAGCGTGATTAATGGAAGCTTTGACTTTTGAGTAGTCTTCACTATGCCGAGAAAAATGATGCTACATTTTTCTCGGTTGTCTTGCTTAGAATTGTACGAAATGATTTCTAGGCATAAGTTTCGAAAAAATTGGCGATGATAACAACACATCGTTACTCCAATGCTCTTCGATCGTCAAATTACGGTTTCTAGTCATCAACATTAATATTGCAAAAAAGATGTACAATTCAGGAATAGTTACGTCGTGCCACTTTTGTAGCCGGGAATGTATGCGAAGGTCTGCGTTTAGTAGAAAGCGTGAGTGATACAAATTCGTCATTTGTGCAATGAACGACATAAAGTCCACATCTAAAAATTTTTGAAACATTAAATTCTTTTCTTTTTAGTAAGAGGTAGTGCCACGCTGCATGCTTGCATGCAGCCGATTTGGGCCGGCACGACCGGGGAGGTACCTCTCGCTTACACGAGACCGGCGTGAAGTGACAGCTGTGGTGTCGCGTTTCGTGCGGTGTGTAAGTAGCCGGTGGCCCATGGAGGTGGGAGGAGAAAGGGGGGCAGCGCATCTGTATAGTCTATATGCCGATCTCTATGGGCGTCGGTAGTCATAAAAATGGCTACAACTGCTCGTTTGCCCCCCTATACCATAAAAAAAATAATTCTGTTATATTTTCGTTAACTCTAATTTGAGACCTGAAGAAAAGTCATCAAACCTAGTTAATTCAGGCACGTGTGGTTCTGAGGTCCACTGGTAGGACGGATCCGTTTGCCTTCGAGAAGGCCCACGTCGAGTGGTTGATGACGATGGAGATGTTGATGGGAAGGCCCAATTGTTGTTACGTGTTTCTTGAGCGGTGTGCGATGTTGAGGGCAAAAGAAGTGTGTCAATCACTTCTTCGCGGCGATCCTTGACAGACTGTAAACAAAAGCGATGTGCTGATTACTATTTACAGTCTACACGCACATAATAAAATATCTTGGCCAAATTTGTTTATAAATAAAGTTGTCGCTCATTACAAGCTCTCTGGTCCAACATATTAAATAAAATGATAAGATAAAATACCCCTACACCTACATACCTACTTCATTTAAATTTGAAATAGAATTAAAAGAAAAAAAATCAAAATAAGTAGATACCTACAATAAATTATTTCATAATTTATGTTTAAAAGTACCTAATAGTTTAATAATTTATCTTCTTAATATTTTATGTTACTTATTAGCTTCATTTGCCTAACTCGTCATTTAATATTAAACAAAAACTACCAAGAACATTTTTTTTATCAAAAATAAAACTTACCTCAAAATCATCCTCGTGGTAGAGATAACGCATCAGAAAATTCATCATCCTCGACTTCACCTCCTAACACACGAAGTAATTCCTCGGTGGTCATTTGACTGCCCGCCATTATTAATTTACAAAATATATTACTAACGGTCGTAATAATTAATGTGGTAAATCACTAAGTCTCCCGTAACGCTTATGACGTAAAGGCTTGACGTGTGTTCCCGACTGTGGCGCACAGGACACTACTAATTGCACTTTTGGTAGGGATGCACGGGAGTGGACAGTAAACTATCGATCTATGAATATCAATTATGATTTTTTGACACAATTTTATGAATACTGTGGATTATGAATGTTCAAATACGAATAGTTAACTTCTTAGGCTTCTTTTAAAAATAATATTGTAAAAAATTGAAATAAAAGTTACTTTATTTATCCACATCTTACCCTTCCCTAGCTATAGAATAGAAATAGTTTATTGATAAATATTACAATAAGTTTTTACAATTTTGGTTGTTATCAATATTATTTTTAAATCTGATCTGAATGATGAATTAAGGTAAAATTAAAACCTAAATAAAAATAATCTTGATGCAAATTAAAAGTTATTTTGACACGCCAGTGAAATATAATATCCAATTTATTTGTATTTTGTAGCGTCTACCTGAACTAGGTTTAAGTAAACCTGTATCTCAGGCTAGCACTTACCAGCTATCGGCTCTTCACGACCGCGACGGTGGCGTGAGGAGCAACACCTTTTTACGGATTTCGATTACCTATTTTTGATTATTGTTTTTTCTAATGAAATGAAAGTAATGAATATATATCTTTGTGCCATTCAACAAAAACATCATTGTAGTTTAAAATAATAGGAAAAAGAAACACTGAAATCTTAATTTAGTATATTTATTTTGCACCTAAAAATGTCGTTTTCTTGTCGGCTAAACACGACGGTGGCGTGTTGGGCACGATTTCGTTTGTTGTCTATACCCGACTGTGGCGTTCAAAAGGTTAATATTGATTTAATAGATCTATCATATAACTTAATTGTACCGTCGCAAAAAATATATTTGTATTGGTCGTCAAATAGGCCAAAATCGCAGCCTTGATTTCATCAGCATTCGCATTGGCGGTTATTTTTTTTCCACGTAGCTCTTGTTTCATCAATAGGGAATATATAATAATCGCTAGCTTTTTACTACAATGTGCACAAACTAGCTGCTTGAGATAAATCAAGTGAAATT
>LUGF01012875.1:0-11581 GCA_001625245.1 Calycopis cecrops
TTTTTTTTTTTTTTTTTGGGTTTGTTGCCTAATCTTTTCTTGGCCGTAAGCTGAGTTTTTGTGTACTAATTTCTTTTATTCTAGTTCTTGCTTGTATGCTTCTCGCACTTTCATTCCTCATACTATATCTTTCTTTCATTCATCTCTTTCATTCTTTGTTTGGGGGGGATACCCCAACTCATATACATTGTGTGTCCTATTCTAATATTTATTTATTTTATTGTCAGGTAAGGAAATAATTTTTACAATTTTTACACTTTCGTGTACCTGCTGTTTTAACAATAATATAGAGCAATATTTTGGTAAAGATGATTGCTCTTTTGTATATACAATTTGGAGTAACAATTTTTATACGTATATTACAGTTTTTTGAGGATTATTGATTAAAGTATGTTTGTAAAATATAATATACAATTTTAAGTAAATATATATAAGTTATTACAATGTTAATTAGATCATTATACAATCATAAATAATGCAGGATTATATAGTGTAGGTAGATAGTACAAATTTTTTAAATTAGTTTGTTTATAAAGTACAAAATACAAATACAAAATACAAAATGCAAAATACAAGATACAAAATATAAAGAGTTTACAAAGGTTTTTTATTTATTTCTTTCTATTACTATTTTCTCCAGTTTTTTACAGTATTTTAAAAAATTTTCTCTGCCTGCACTTATCATAATATCTTTCAGAGTGTCGGGTGTGATTGCGGTGCCGAGCTCCTGTTCAAGGTTATGTCGGTCTATCGCGTGTACTGCACACTCTGTCAATATATGTATTATATTCTCATTTTTGTTTGGGTCACAGATGCACGATGAACTGTCCTTGCACTTGAATTTGTTCAGGTACTCGGAGAATCCACCGTGCCCAGTGAATATTTGTGTATGTATACTATTTTTATCTATTTTTCTATTTATGTTGTAGGCAAGTTTTATGTCGGGGAAAAACAACTTTGTTGTGGTCGCCGTTGTACCTTCTTTATATCTTTTGTTCCATTCGTCAAGCGTTGCTGTACGAATGCTACGTTTGACGAATGAGACCGGGCATAGGTCATAAGCCTTTTTTGTTTTTGATCCAGTCGCGGCTTCCTTTGCTAACTGGTCTGCCCTTTCATTGCCTGTCAGGCCTGCGTGGGCTTTTATCCAGAACAGTGCTATTGCCTTGTTCTGGAGCGACAGGTTTTTCAAGTTTTCCCGGGCTCCCACTGCCAGGGGGTGTAGACAACTCGGGTTTGCTACTGATTGTAGTGCCGCCATCGAGTCACTGTAAATTCCTGCGGAGGTGTGCTTGGTTTTTAGGAGTTCTTTGGTAGCATGGTTTATCGCTAGCAATTCCGCCTGGTATACACTACAGCATGAATCTAGGGGCAGTTTCCGGGCTTGGATTTCTTCTCCATCTTTCCACCAAGAAATCGCTGCTCCTATTCTGCCTTCTATCCCGCTGCCATCGGTGTATATCTGGACATCGAATTTATGCGATTCCAGCATTTCCCCACTCTCTATTTTAGCGAACTCTAGCGTGGATCTTTCAGCAGGGTGTGGCATTCCAAGCGCGGCCATAGGTCGCTCGACAATTCTGTCTCTTAGCTCGTACATGCCTCTCTTTGCTTCGTACAGTGCGGCAGCCTCTCGAACTCTCATGTCGAGGGGGAGGATTCCTGCCAGCACAAGGGCGGAGTGCAGCGACACGGTTTTATAGCCTTTCACGATCATCTGAGCTATTCCTCTTTGTAAGGCGTTTAATTTCCTTTGAGTCGTGATTTTGCCTGTAGCAGGCGCCCATACGCTCGATGCATACAGTACAATGGGCTCTATTGCTCTCGCCCCTCTTCCCCTGTATTTCAACAATCCTCGTATTTTTCACATTTGTCGCCGTCATTTTGTTGTTTTCACCGAGCACAACTTGGCACAACTCGCAGAAGTCGATAATCTCATACGGTTCGAAAATTATTGCAAAGTAAATTTTGAAATCCCTAAAAACCCTTACATTCAGGGGACATGCGCTGCGAAATGCAGTGTTCTGACGACATTTTGTCATTAGAAAAAGTTGTTGCACTCGTCGAGCACAATCCGGCACAGCTTTCAAAAATTAAAAAATTACGAATTTTTTTGCCCCCCTCCCCCACTTTTCCCCTGTATTTCCCCAACCCTTGTCTTTTCACGACATTTCTCGCCGTTATTTTGTTGTTCTCACCGAGCACAACTTGGAACAACTCGCAGAAGTCGATTACCTCATACGGTTGGAAAATTATTGCAAAGTAAAGTTTGAAATTCCTAAAAACCGTTACATTCAGGGGATATGTGCTGCGAAATGCAGTCTTCTGACGACATTTTGTCATTAGAAAAAGTTGTTGCACTCTTCCAGCACAATCCGGCACAACTTTCAAAAATTCGAAAATGTCGAATTTTTTTCTCATCCCCACCCCTTTTCCCTGTATTTTTCTAACCTTCGTATTTTTTACGACATTTCTGGTTGCCATCTTGTTGTTCTCGGCGGGCACGACTAGGTGTAGCTCGCAGAATTGCGATAATATAATATGTGTTATGGAATTAATTATTTATTATTATTCCTGTAAAGTTCAATATTTTTTTTCTGCTGAACGGGAAGAGATATCGCATTTATTTTGACGGCACAATGCAGCACAAATTAGGCGGAGTCTGCTAAAAAAAGTTGGATTCATTTGGGCGAAAGTGCGGGGCTATCATAATTTTGTTTTTTTTTATTTTTTTTCATGTTTCCTTGAAGTTATCGATCTCGCATTTGCGGCACAAGTCAGCACAAACAATAACTAATACAGCACAATGAAGAAAAATTCAATTTTCGAAAAGTGCGGGGCTAGCAAAAATTTTGTTTTTTTTAATTTTCTGGAATACGCTTTGAGTTATTGAGTTGCGGTTTTCGGCACAATATGGCACAAATGTAGCACAATACGGCACAATTAATAAAAATACAAAAATCGAAAAGTACGGAGCTAACTTCACACACATAAGTCAGGTGCCATGTTAACGCGTCCTGACTCCTGGTAGTAACACGTTCAAAACCCCTCCCCTGTAACGTATCGTTTTACAAGAGCCCCCCTCCCCCCCCAAATTGCGTTACGTTTTATTTGAGAACGCTCCCTTATTATACAGTAGTACAGTACCAATGGTGACTGATAGTGATACACGGTTGCGTAGTATGGTTGTGGCATGAGGCATCATCATGGTCATATTCAAGGTATTGTATTGTAATATGTGTTTATACCATATTATGTACCTTTAAACCATGTACATTGGTGCTCTGTTCTGCAGCTTATCATAAACCCAATACATTAAATCAACACAATATGCAATTATGTAGGTACTACACGGACACGGTAAGTTGGAACCTGGCAAAAATTCAATTCCCCGCTCTCTGATACGGCGACATCGGGGGAAGTGCGGGCTAGAAAGCATTCATCACATAAATAACGTTACGGAGCTTTACATGGGGGGTAAGGGAGATTCAAAATCTTCAAGAATTTCATTACGTTATAATTGAACGCTTCCTGAGTATATTTCAATGAATATACCAAGACATCTTTTCCCCTCTACTCATCTAGCCACCACAAACTCCAATAAGCTACTGAAGCAAGGTCATCTTCCGTATATGTCGGGGTACCAGTAACTCCACTCTAGAAGTTTTCTTGTCTATCAGATCAGATGTGGCAAGATCACAGCAACAGTAACCAGCACTTTCGAAGTATGATATCATCATTTTCGTAATACTTATAACTCATTTATCAAAATCAAAATACATAAAATTGTTAACATAGTTTATTATCATTTGACTAATCAAGTTCATATACATACATTATGAACACATCTAGAAATATTTACAGAGCTGGAAGTTATTCTACTTGCTATTATTATACAATACCTACGTACTATAAAACTAATTCAACCCATATAGAATTATTATGTTTTCTTTTTCAACCCTCTTATTCTCAATTCTAATTCAAGATAAGCCCTCATTGATGGATCATCAACCATTTTCATGATCTTGTCTGTTATCTCAGGAGCTGCATTTTCCATCTTAGAAGCTAATGCTTCAGCCCATACTATGAACACACAGTTGGCACATCCGGACCTACAGCAAGCTGTAGGAGGCTCGTCCAAAGAGGCCTGAAACAATTTCCATATTAATTTAAATATCATAAAAAATAAATTATCAAAATGGTTGCATTCGTTTTTTGGGGATACGCATGAATTTATTAAAAAACTTGAAATATAGAAACTTGATTGAACATTTAACTTTATATTATAAAAAAATATTTATTCAATTTCCGTAAATTTAAAATATATTTAGCCTATTTTCTAAATATCAATACACTTATGATTGTGTTAATATTAAATGCTATTCCAATACAAATATCTAACGTATATGCAAATTAAAATTTAAAAAAAATACCTATGTTTTTATTAATTTCTTTACATTTTAATTAAATAAAAAAATATAAATTGTATTATTAATTGTTAAGCTTTTCATTTAGTCATGGACTTTATGGACAAGCTGAGTAAAGAAAGGGTAGTATTTCAACGAGTGATTGTAAACTAAAGTTCTAAGTATCTAAAATAAAGAATAGAGCGTACAGAATAACTTGGTGAGAGAATGACAGCGTCGATAAATCAACAGAACAGCAACTTACAAACATTAATTTGAGCTACTTACTATACAAAATGAGAAACTACATATATAATATTTTAGCGACCTAATATTTGTTTTTTTTTTATGGTATAGGAGGGCAAACGAGCAGTCGGAGCCATTTTCATGACTACCGACGCCCACAAACATCCGCATAGAAGCTATACAGATGCGTTGCCCTCCTTTCTCCTCCCACCTCCATGGGCCACCGGCTACTTACACACCGCACGAAACGCGACAGCACAGCTGTCACTTTACGCCGGTCTCGTGTAAGCGAGAGATACCTCCCCCGTCGTATCGGCCCAATTCGACTGCATGCAAGCATGCAGTGTGGCACTACCTCTTACTATTTTTTTGAGTGACTATATTACATCCTGCTTTTTGTCCATATTTGCTAAATTATTTATTTTTTATATTATTATTATATTTTATTGAAAACACAAATGTAACATCATAACATAAAAAAAGCTCATACTTAATAAAAAATTTAAAAACTTTATACTGAACTGCATTTTATCTTTAATGAAGTGTTTTAAAGATGTCTTTAAAACCTTTTTTATAATATGTATGTATGTATTATGAGCAAAGTTTTTGAAAATTTTCTTATGAAATAATTATTTAAAGAAAAAATTATATGCTGCATCATGTCATGTAGCTAAATTGGTCCAGCATTACTTGCACAGTACCAAAGTAAAGTCGCAATTATTGTGCTGCCACGTTTCATGCAGTGTGTAAGTAGCCGGTGACCCACGGAGGTGGAAGGAGAAAGGAGGGCAGCGCATGTGTATAGCCTCTATGCTATGGGTATCGGTAGTCATGAAAATAGCTCCGAATGCTCACTTGCTCTCTATAAAAAATTACCAGCCAAGAAATGTAATTATTTAACGATAGATATATAATTAAATGAAATTATGTTTTCGCTTACTAATTTTCATACTGGTTTGGTAAAAGAGTTTTATATTATAGCATAATTTATAAAGTTGATAACATGACTAAGGCTACAATCAGCACAATGAACCAACTTTCCCTCACTAAAGTATTCCCTGATGATGTCGGGTGAAAAATAATTATTTATGTAGTTTAATTTTAGCCATGGAGGTGCTATTCGACTGTTTTGCACCTCCCTGTCGTTGTCCATGAGTTATAATAACTTAACTTACATTTTTGGTTATTCTCTCTATTTCCTTTTCTTTCTCAATATTCACTGCATCAGAGTTATTACAATATTTTCTAACATGATTCCATATTAATCCATGTATGGATGTTAGTCTTGACTTCTGAAATTTGGAATAATTTATGAATTACAGATTGTGTTCCATGTAAGTGATACGTGTACGTTCATGAAAATAATTTAGGTTCCTATTGATGTCTTTTAATAGAAATCATAATTTTTGTCTGTAGTCTAAGCTGTAAAGGTTTAAAATATTACATAAAGATAAATACAGTTTAACTGTAAACAGGAGTAGGTAGGTAAGTAGTAAGTACGTAATGCTGATACATATTAAAATGGTCAATTTAATACAAAGAGTAGTTACCGTTCTAATCGATAAATATTTGTTGAATACATAACACATCAAATTTAATAATACGTATAATACGGTATTTTTTTAACTCGACTTGATTTTTCAGAAATTCTGAAGACTGAAACAAAAAACAACTGTCAGAAGTAAATTGTCATTCTTTAAATGTCATTTGTCAAAATTTATAACTCTAGACGTAGACAGAGAATACAACCGTCTACAACTCGTAGACATAGAATCGTGGACAGTATTCTCTGTCTACGCATAGAATACAATTCTCTGTCTACGTTTTAACTAATGTGTTTGAACTTTGAACAATGATAGCATTGTGATTGTGATTTTTAACAAACACGTTAAAAATCACGGAACGCTAAAAACGATTGGAAGAACTTTTTCATTTTGTTGTGGAAGTGCTATGTGGGCGTGTCATTAGTCTGCGGAGCCTCGTGGTCTAGTGGTAAGCGTGTTCAACCACAGACGTCAGGTTCTGATTTGGGTTTCCAGGTCGGACTAAAAATTGTTATTAGGATTTTTTTAAATTTCTAATAACAGTCTGGAGTTAGTCAAGTTTGCGGTGTGTCATCCTCTTGCCCACGTTAAGCAGTCGGTCCTGCGCCTGAATTTTCTTCCGTCGTGTTGGACTGCCGTCCCATCGGAAGAGAATGAGAGAAGTGCACGTGTGTTCGCGCGTACACCTTATTTTTATTTTTTATTTATTTTACTTTATTTATTAATTTTTATTTAAATTATATAAATTATACTTGTACACTATAATATATCAAGCGTAGATGGAACGTCTATATAGACGGCAGCTGTAGGTAGCCGAAATCGACTAGGACGACATTATTATTAGTACCTACTCGGAGCTATGCCTAGCAATAATATATTCCGTGTGTGTGTGTGTGTGTGTTTGAAGTTTTCTAGTTAGGATATAATATGAGAAAAGTAGAATTCCTTGATTCAATGCTTGGTATACAGAATCCATTTACTGTATCCTCAGTTGTATAACAATTTTTTCCATGGTGGACATGTTCATTTAGAAGGCTTAATTGTTATGATGTCGAATTAATGCAAGTTCCTACCTTATATTATTATGCTATGCATAGGCAGGAAAAACTGATACATCAAGAAATGTGGTATCCTATCTATCTATCTAGTATTCTTCGAACCCTGACATCCAACAACACACTCTCTAGTTTTACTGACCGTCTACTTTTCGTGTAAAAGCAACTAAAATTCTTTAGCTAAATATCAAGATTCGGTCCATCCTCACGAGATTAGCCATTGTTTAATTTTGTACCTATATGCATAAATGAACATGTGGCAATTATGTCAATATTGATTCGTCAGTCCTCGTCGTCAGATGTACCAATATTAGAATAATTATTATTCTAAGGTACCTACATAATGTGAGAAATATTATGCTTATGTGCTATAATGTAAAAGCAAATATTGTTATAACATAAAAATCATGAAACGCCTATTGTAAAAACGTCAGGAGTAGCTGATTAGATGTTTTCTGGTTAGTGTGTAATGTTTATGTGATGTGAGAAGCATGTGAGTAATGGTGACCGCTTAGGCGTGACTGGTTATTATGCAATAGCCGTCGTCTAAGGAAAACTGTTGTTATTTTAGGTGTGGATCAGACTTATTGATAAAATAATTAAAGTCCAATTGATCGACAAGGTTCAATTTATTGAACAAAAGTACATTACAATTTATTTATAATTTGCGATGAACATTCGAAGCACATTCGTTTCAATATCTATTTTATTTTTCACTTTGACAGTGTGATGTGAAGATTTGTCTAAATTTAAATCTAACTTTAAAAAAAAAAATAACAAATTTCATGTCTACCAACTGACTCTAATTATATCAAAATATCAGTTTAGGAATGAAATGAGTAGGATTTGGTTTAGTTGATCAATTTTCAACAAAAACTTTTCCGGCATCTGGCCACGCGTAAGAATCACGGATCCATCATAGGTAACCGTGGATGGATCCGTGAATCTCCCGCAGTTGTCCTTTGAATATTTAAGCAGCTGGAGATGCAATGCGATTCAGCCGCCGCCGCCCCAGAAGAGGAGCCCACCGCGCGACTCGCGCGCGCCTTAATCTGCGGCAATGCAGCGCCCGCTGCCACAACAACGCAGCTCCCCGAAGGACCTAAGGGTGAAGGCCGCGCCGAAACGCGCGCGCCCCTCTCCCGAACCAACCACTGTCGACATTGCCTCCATCAAAGAGCTCTGATCGAGTTTCTCCCCAGGCCCCTTGCGGGGCCTGAAGGACTTCCCCACGTCGCGCAATCTACAGCTGTTGTTCCCCTCTGGCAAACGTAAAAAGAGCAGTGGTCTATTTCAAAGACACATATTGAGAGATTTACTGGTAGTGTGGACTGAAGGAACATAGACTAAATAAAAGTCTATGTGAAGGAAATTATTTTTTTGTGCGTGTTTAATAATTTAGTCGAATTACATTAGTGTTTAACGGGCGACTACCGCTTCTCCCATTGAATTTAGCAGACTCTACGTTTGCGGTATCTTTGTCTGGACTCTGGTTGAATAAGGATCACGCTTTCAGATTTCCACGCCATCTAGTGTCTGAAATGCGAACCGAATGCTAGCAAATTTTCGTTTGTACGTATGATATGACATATGTCAACATGTCATTGTCACTGTCTCTTGCTTAGTGTTTTGCTAGCACTTGATTCCTAAAATAATCACTAGAGCGGCAAAAGTGCTGCCTCTATGTTTCGTGCACGTTCCCTATAATCCAATGTGTAGCCAGAGGGTAAGGAGTAGCCTTTTTGACAATATTCAAAAATCAAACGAGGCTCCTAGGAATCTCATCGTCGCTTTAACAACTTATCAAACAGCTTTAAAGGTAGTTAAAAGTTATGTTTTCATAACATTTTTGGTTCTAAAAGTAAATCTGTAAAATACAGGACATAGACAAAATATTTTTTGTATACTCTGTCTACGTTTACTGTCGAGTGTCGACTGTCGTACGCCGACCGGAAGCATTTCAGCCGTCACTCGTCATTTTTGATGTATAGATTTCAATTTTATTTAGCTTCTTCCTCTAAAAATATCTATTCTTTAAAAACTTAAGTTTGTTATTTCATCAATCCCTGCTTGTTTTAATTACTGTATGGTAAGTCAGATAATATTTTGTATAACAGCTGGAAAATATGAATATGACGAAGCCGATTATTGTCCATTGCTATCGAAGTAGACTTAAAAAGGCGTGTGTCACCTTCCTAAGATCTAGATAAAGTACATAGTATACATTCGAACTTATACTATTTGTATGAAAGGTATTTTCTTTCAACAAGATATAGGTACATAATATAAATTGCCGCGACCAAATTCAAAATCATCGTTTTCAACTCGTACCGTTTCTTTAAAATACATACATATGATTCATCATTAAAATCGATTTTGTGTACAATGAACCACAACAATCTTGTATACTGATATTGTATTGTTCAGTAGTATGAGTTCCAAGTCATATATAGGATTGCATATTAATGTAACCAGTTTGGACTCTGATCGAGATTCGAGCAAAACTGCATTCTTATTAGTTGTCAATAGGAATTATTTAAGAACTACTTGTGTGCGTTCTAACATTGAACATGATTTTACACATATTTATTTTTCATTAAATTATTTAATGTATGATCAACCAAAATATTTTTGTACGCCATTTTTAAGCAATCTATGTGTTAATAATGTGTCCACATAAAAAAACACAATGTAGCATAATATGTTATATGAGTTGTTATTGGAGTGTGACTAAAATCTGCATTTGCCTTACATCTTGTGATGGCACCATAAACATTCTCCATGCAGTTATTGGCCACTGAAGTGCCTTGTATAACATTCCATAACATCATATTCCTTTTTTACAGCTCATTTCATGTTATGTCCTTTTATTTAAGATTTTACATTAATATTTGAAACAAGTCTGTTGCATAAACTGTACTGACATTACTTTTATGTGATTAATGAATATTGATTCATATATAATTTTTGTTTTCATAATAGATCTAAAATTGTTATTTAAATTTATTGTAGTGGCTAGTTACATAAACTCACATTTTATTTTATTATATAATTATTATAAAATACTTCACCATGTCACAGTCCTTAGACCCAACACAAAGTAAAATACGGGTTCCAATTGCCTAATCTGTAATTATCAGATGTCTGGGGAACCTGAAGTGGCTCGGACACCAGAAGAGGAGACTGAAGAGGAGGAAATCAAATCTTTGTACAGGCCACCACCAGAGAAAACAATTGAAGAAATATTGGCTGCTGATCAAGAGGATGAGTCTCTTAGGAAATATAAAGAAGCACTCTTAGGACAAGCACAAACTGGAACTGTTATTGTTGGTAAGTCAGTTTGAGTACTCATCTGATTATATTCCAGGCATCAGGTCAGAGACCAATAGTAGTAGTAGATAAGTATATATTGTTCCGCAAGGCTTGTTGCTTGGTCCATTACTATAAGTGGTTTACTTGTACAACATCAACACTTGTATAAAAAATTCCCAATTTTTACTTTATGCAGACGATAAAAAAATTATATGAATATTAATCAAGTCCGTGACTGCTGTCTCCTACAAAATGATCTGGACCGGCTTACAGATTATTGTAGAACTCACAATATCACCATAAATATTGATAAGTGCATATGTTTATCATTTACATGACGCAAAACAACAATACAATTCACATACAATTTTGAGGGCAAAACTATTAAAAGAGTAACTACAGTAAAAGACCTTGGTGTAACTCTAGAGCTAGACAATAAGTTAACTTTTTCGGAACATAAACAATGACTCACAAAGCTTATAATAATTTTGGTTTCATAAAATGCGTTACAAAATCTTTTACGAATGCTCACTGCTTAAAAACCTTGTATTACCCATATGTTCGCAGTATATTAGAGTATTGTTGCCCTATATGGAACCCTTACTTTAAAAAGCACTTACTGCACTGGAAAAAATCCAAAGAAAATTTCTAAAATACATATCATATTAATATCGATTTTACATGATGCATGTACAGGTAGCCTAGATTGCCCTAAAACTTTACAAAAACTTATGACGTTAAATGTACCTAGGAGTAGTAGAAGAAACCCTGACTTATTCTATATACCTTTCACTCGTAACCGTCACACTTGTTGTGTAACGGTTACGAGTGAAAGGTAGAGTAGTTAGTGCCCTTTTTTTTTTGTAGTATGGGAGGGCAAACGAGCAGTCGCAGCCATTTCATGACTACCAACGTCCACAAACATCCATATAGAAACTACACAGATGCGCTGCCCTCCTTTCTCCTTCCACTTCTATAGGCCACCGGCTACTTTTTTTTTTTTTTTTTTTTTTTTTTT
>LUGF01012897.1:0-27299 GCA_001625245.1 Calycopis cecrops
CCGAAATAAATACAGTTCAGAACACGTTCAGAACTATAAATAATAATGGCCGATAACGCATAACATAGATATACTTATAAGTTATAACCAGACTCCAGAGAACGCGTAAGCGTCGCTTGACGGACGGTTTTGACAGAACGTCAACCTTCAAAACAAAATCTTTGGTGTCTCCCTCTAACGCATAGCGTCATCTCTTATGACTTTCTGTGCCCGGTGTTGGCATTTGACGCCTAGAACTTGACGCCCCCTGCTCGTCAGTAAATTAGAGTTTTTCAAAATTAAAATTATCCTTTGTCCTTTCTAATATACAGGAATATGTGTACAAAGTTTCATGGTGATCGGTTGAGTAGATTGAGTAGTTTTGGTGTGAAAGCGTAACTAACAAACTCACATATTTTATGATATTAGTAGCATTTGTATAAAAACGACAAAAATATGTTTTGCAGTTATCTAAATAGGTTCATATCAACCTACTAGCTGCGCCCCGCGGTTTCACCCGCGTAACTTTCGATCCCGTGGGAATATCGGGATGAAAAATAGATGTTGGCCGATTCTCAGACCTACTCAATATGCTCACAAAATTTCATGAGAATCGGTCAAGCCGTTTCGGAGGAGTATGGCAACGAAAACTGTGACACTAGAATTTTATATATTAGATAAATTCGCTTGTTTTGACTTAAAACGAATAAACTCTATTTCCAATTACTAAGAGATTGCCCGCTGAGATTCTGTAGGACATGAACCTACACGGATTCCGTAGAAATAAAGAAATAATAGTAACGCACCTACCTCACTTTTGACTATTTACTGATAATATTGGTGTGAAGTCTCTTCTTTTCATTTTTATTTATAGTATAAAGGGGAATCGAGCAGTTGGAGCCATTTTCATGACTACCGACGCCCATAGATATCCGCAATGAGTAGCCTCACTGATGTGTTGCCAAACATCCTCCTCCCTCCTACATGATGGTGATAATGATTATTACCATTATTATCATCATCATCATCATTATAATAAAATACAATAACACCGTATATATTAATTATTTATTAAAACCAAACCCAAACGATAATAGGTATAATATTAAATTAAATTCAATTAATATATTTTTATTCAATTTTAGTTACGTTACATCGATTCTAATAAAACTAGTAAAATAACAATTGCTCGTGCATACTTATCATACAGCCATTAGAAAGTCACGCAATAATTGCTCTTATCGATAACACGTTAGTATACGCCGTACAATCTCTAGTAACCAATGTGGCACTTAAGCCTCTTAATAAAAAGTTTTGTGACGAATAACGGAAATATAAGCAATTGAAAACCTTGAAACTACACTGTGGACGATAATGAGTGGAAAATTAAAGGAATTCTATATATTTCAAGAGACATAATCTATATTAGCTCCGGGACTATTCGTGTTGCGAAACTTCGCGACAGTTGCGTACTCTGTTACATTGACCAATGTGAACGTTGATGAGCGTTATCTCAATATTTATTATCTCTGTTCAACAGTTGACATTCGTTTAGTCGATAGTGTTATCGTCACACTCCTTCGTCGTACTAATAAAGAGTTTACACAGGTGAAATAACACGCATTGCTCCTGATAATACCAGTGACCATGAGATACAACTAAGTGAATAGTGACCTACATAACAGTACTAATAAGATATAAACTAGAGTATAGTGTAAAGTGAAGTGGTGTAACTAATATAGTCTAATAAAAAAATAAAAAATAGTTTGTGAAATAGATTATTTAATAAATGTTCAATGTTGAAGTATCACATTGTTGAGTTATTGATATTAAAATGAATAATAATAATTCAAAAGATGAGGATATTTCTAATAGTGACGACTTCGAAAAAACTGGTGACCGTTGTAAACAGGTGGTTAATAGTGATATAGATGGGGACAATATATGTTCACCTTATAATGAAGAAATTGCAAGTGCTACAAATCCCAACGTAGTTACGTCAAATAGTGAGGCCGAAGAAAAAACAACAGATAATATAGATGATGTTAATTCCGTGGAACGTACTAATATTGAAAGTGTTCAATCACAAGATGAAAATAGAATATTACATAAAGAACAAGATAACATGAGTGATATAGTAAAAAGTAAAAAAAAATGCAGTGACATGCAAATTAGCTCAAAAATAAATGTAAATGAAAATAAAGAATCTAAATCGTCCAACGGGATTAAATATGATATTAAACATGATCTGGGAAGACTGCGCAAGCTGTCCCTTGATCACTCGTTGTTATCAAGAAGCGAGGGTCTATCACAATCTGAACTAAATTTAAGTAATCTTGGAAAAAAACCGCTTGAACGGAAACCTTCATTTTTTAGAAAAAGAATGGATATCTTTCTACGTAATACTACTGAAATGTTCAAAAAACGAAGTGGCCAGCAACAGGGTAGTCCGAAGTCGGGATCACTTCAATCTTTGAATGAAAATACACTAACAGGTGCCAAAAGCGATGAAAATTTTCAACCTGTGTCCAATAATCAAGAGGTAAAATTTTTGTATATTTCAAATTATATTTTAATAGTATATAATTTTTTTATTATACATTGATATGTTTTCATGAATTTTAATTTTATAGCCCGATAAACAGATGGCAAACTGATAATATTTTCTATAGGGCAGGTACTGGTGTGTAGACATTTATTATTTATTATTTTATATATATTAAAATAGTTTATTAATACTAGCTGCGATTCGCGGTTTCATCGGCGTAATTCATTCACGTTCATTTCATTTCGATCACGTGGAAATAAAAATTGATGTTGGCCGATTCTCAGAACTACCCAATAGGTACATAATATTTCATGCGAATTGGTCGAGCCATTTCGAAGGAGTATGGTAACTAACATCATGACACGAGAATTTTATATATATAGAGATATACTTAGATATTGTAGTAGTAGTTATTTATAAAGATTTTGTTTTAATTTTAATTAATTACTTTAACTTTTATCGCCTCTCGGTTATTAACCATAAAGTAGAACCCGCAGATTTTTTGTTTTAGTATAAAAGAAATTCATTATAGTTAATAATATTACATTATATAAATTTTTATAATAATATCTCTTTGAATTCAGATACACATTTTTCATTAGCTAGAATACGATAATTTTCTATGATTAAGATAATACGTTTTAAAAGGATAATGAAAAGTAAGATATAATAATAAATATCGATAAGGAAATAATATGCATTAGGTAGATGTGGTATAATGATCATCACTCGTTCACAGCATCAATCCATTGGCTGACATGTGTCGTGCATCTCTCAAATCTATATATCTACATATAATAAAACAGTAAAATTCGCGTGTCTGTACATTGAATACATTTACGAAAAACTAATTGGGGTGATGTTAAATTAGTATTTGAACACTTTTTTTGTGTCTTTTTGTCCGTTTGTCTGTTTGTCCGGGCTAATCTCCGAAACTACTGGACGGATTCAAATGAAACTTTGTGGCGTAAGATACTAAGCATGGTCAACATCAAAAACTCTTTATACTGGGGTAAAATCGTTAATTCCTACGGGAAACCGGAATTTCGGCACACTGCAAGCAAACAATAACAAATCACTTTAATTATAATAGTAATATTACACTACTCAGTCAGCAAGCAGCTAGTTATATTCTAAAGGCATTTTCGTAAGAGGTAGTGCCATACTGCATGCAGGCCAATTGGGCCGGGACGACCGGTAAGGTACCTCTCACTTACACGAGACCGGCGAAAAGGGACAGCTGTGTGCGTTTCGTTCGGTGTGTAAGTAGCCGGTGGCCCATGGACGTGGGAGGAGAAAGGAGGGCAGCGTATCTGTATAGTCTCTATGCAGATGTCTATGGGTGTCAATAGTCATGAAAATGCCTTCGTCTGTTCGTTTCCCCCCTATACCATAAAAAAAAATGCAAAAGGCTACCAACATCTAAACCTTATGCAATACCTTACGCTATCTTTGCCGGTTGGTAGATATCCGTTTATCTCTTTTAAATAAATTCCTTCACTTGTAGGTGCATCTATATATAGATTTGTTTTTTTACGGCCAAATTTACATATAAATAAACCGCGTACAGTGTTTGTTGTTGGATTCGCATGAGACGGCTGAACCGAGCAAGTAGTAATAGTTCGTAAAGTATATTTCGAGATTGACAATTACGCGGATGAAACCACGGGGCGCTGCTTGTAGAATTTTATTAATCAACGTACTAAATATTTCTCATCAAGTCACTGACGGACAGCAATTTGTATAATGCTTCAGAGTATTGTATCATGTAGTGAAATTTCTGTAGTAGGGGTGCAATTTTTTGACGTTCAAAAAGAAATTTTTTAAATTCTATTTTGAATAAAAATATTTTTATTTTGATTTTGATTTTGATTTTGATTTCGATTTTTAGCCTTGTATAGTATATATTTATGAAAAAATATACCATACTGTATCTATACATGAAGCAAAAACTTCGGGAACATTTTTACGAAAATTGCGTGATCGGAATCGTATGAAATTTGCCACACTTACAAACACTACACACACACTTACACTTGTTTATGAGTAAGAGAAGTGCAGAACGCTAACATATTTTAAAAATAATGTTTATAATGTACTTTAATTTAATAAATAAAACTTTACACACACTACCATGCATTTGACACATTGATATACTTACAATAAAATAATTTAAATTTGTTTGAGCGTGATAGTTTTTGAGAAATAATACATTTTCAAAATACGAAAATCAACTTTATCGTTCATACAACAGCTATCAAGAACCCAGTTATTTTATTTTCTGGTAAAAAATCTCGCAGACACCAGCTATACCTTCCGGGACGGAGCCCTCAGATTGTCAGTCCGACTCGAATTTGCCGGTTTTTTTTAATGAATTCTTATTGATGATGAGGCCCGCTGAGTTTGTTTCGCCGGTTCTTCTCAGGACAGGGCTAGGGTTGAACCGGTGGTAGATTTTATTGTTGACGTTCAAAAAGTAATTCCTGTAATTCTATTATGAATAAAAACTTTTTGAATTTGATTTTGATTTTATTTCAAACCGTTCATTACATCGTAAAATAAGGTTGGATGACGTATGGTATAAATACAATCGTGCAAACATAAATACAGTATAATTTAGAGGTAACATTTATAGACATTTTTTAATAATATACAAATACATTGCCCTCCTGCCTATTTCCTCCTCCATGGGTCAGAGGCTATTACACCGCACGACACGCGACTGTACAGCTGTCAATTTACGCTGTTATCGTGTAAGTGGTCGTGCAGGCCCAATACGGCTACATGCATGCATGAAGCGTAGCATTACCTCTTACTTGATGAAGTTATTAAGAACTTAGCGGAGCACAGATGATCCATCATCAACATGACAGCCACATCATCTGTGGCCAGCTTAGGCTGAGCGCCAAAAGACGTAATGAGGACCAGCGATGTAGAGCTACGGGCCAATTGATAAGGGTTGCATGATGATGATGAAATGGATAAAATCATAAAACTCCTGTTGCCTACCCTAATGGCAATAAATTACCACGGGGCTACAGGTGATCATAACACATTTGCGGCAAAATCCTCTATACCCTTAATCTATTATATGGCAACATTCTGCGGAAGGGATTATTGGAAATTATATTATGTTTTAATAGCATACATTTAACAAACAATATTATGATAGATATTATCGTTTATTATCTATACTTATTCACGCAGGTGAAGTAGAACTATCATATATTACGAATGTTGTCGTGTTTTTACGTAGCGTTAAATGCAGGCAAATGTGTTTCGAGTGTATGTACGTATTTATGCAGGATAGCAGGTGCCAGCGACTTCGTTCGCGTAGCGTAGTAATATTTAATGAAAGTGGATTAATGAAAAACCATTACAAACTTATTAGTATACTCGTTTTCTAATAAGACGTGTGCAGACGACCGGGAAAATAAGTTTGTCTACTTATGTAGGTTGTTGTTCTTGTACCATTTTTATATAAACATTAAATATAAACGAGCTCGTATACATCAAAGCATAGTGGTTATACAGATGCGTTACCCTCCTGCTTCCCCCTTCATGGGCAGCCATCATCTCGCAGACCGCACCGCAGCGTAGCTTATGCGCAAAGCATAGTACTTTATGCTGAGAGCTATTGGCCAATTGACATTGCAATCTCTTACTAAACTTGGTAAACCCTCATTGTTCAACACTCGTACTTGACTGCCTTTGTTTTGTAAGCGTCGTTATTAAAGTCGATAGTCGTAAATATTTAAACAAAAGAGTTTGGTCTGTCTACACTGGTCTGGTCTGGTCTGACTACATCTGGTCTGTAAAGCCCAAAATCCCTGTGCTCCAAGTCCGCAGCTTGCATCCGTGTTACACATAATCAGTTGAGTTTACGAATAGGTAGTAGTAGTATGTTACGTATCTAGCTTATCTTTACTCCTTTTTTATTACAATAATAATAAAATAATATACTTTTTACACACCGTCACTGTTTATTTGACTTTGTTATTCGACCAGTTTCTATTATTTTACAATAAGTTAAATATAATTTACATTGCCTCTCATAAAGTTTTGTAGCACCTGCCTTCACGTAAATTACCATGAATGATATACCTATACATAAAAAAATCTACAGCTATTTTATAATATGTTATCGCTTAATTTATTTATGACTGATATCGTACATACATATCTCATATCTATGTTATGTCTATAAAACTATTTGTTTTATCTACTCTATGTAGATTTTAAATAAATCTAGTTTTAGATTCAATATATTCACTTAAACATGTTTGTACAGATATTCCATTGTTGGCTCTTACAAAATTATACGAGAGCGATGCACAATCTTTCCATAATAATTAAATAAATGTTTGTTGTTGACCAAAAATACATAATTTGTTAGTTATAACTTACAAATAATTAAAACTATGTAGGGGATAATGTGGATATTCATGTGTAATGTCGTTGCATATGCATAAATGTCTGCCATCTTCGCATTTTTTATACAGCTTCGTGTTTGTTCATGGGTAGTGCGTTGTTGGAAGTTGGCATGATCTGTTCCCAATATTTTCTTAGTGCTGCTGTCTCTAAACAAGATATCGGAAATGAGTAAACGTATCGAACGTATCGAATCGGTATTAAATGATTTACAATTCATTCAACCACCGATTCGATATCTTATGCCCATTATTTTTTTATTAATAACGTTAAAAATAACTAGCTTTTCATGGAAGGTTCTATGGCTGCCAAGGCTCCCACTCTCGCCACTCCGTAACTAAAATGTAATGTTTAACAGATCATTTATGTAACTTCAAGGCGGATGTTTGCGGGCGTCGGTAGTCATGAAAGGTTTCCGACTGCTTGTTTGCAAAAATTACTGTATACGTTGAAATAATATTAACAACGACGCTTTGCGCAATTGGTAGTTTAATAAATACGTAACGGCAGACGGGTCATCGACTGTGACTATCCTATATAAAAGTAGTAAATTTTCTTTTCAGGACACAAAGATCAGAGACGGCAACAGCTTGGCCGTGCCCCCGCTGGGCCGCAGCGTGTCGAGCCTGTCCGTTTACCACAGCGGTCGGCTCGCGCGCCAACCTTCAGAGCAGAGCCTCGCGGGCAGCCAGCCCGTGCTGCACACCTCCACCGACACGCTAGAGGACATTGACTTGAGCAGTGTGCACAGTGAGTAATTATATCGACGCCCATATAGGCTATTGGGTTGCCTTAGCTACTCCCACCTGCAGGGGCCACCGGCTACTTACCATACGAAACGCGACAGCACAGCTGACACTTCATTATCATGTTTGCGAAAGGTATCTCCTCGGTTATACATACATACATACAGCGTGTCACTACTTCGTACTAAAATGTTTTAAGTAAGATAATTAATTTACTCAATACAATATCATGATGGGCTGTAAAATATTTTGTAAAAGGTGTTGTTGCATTGCAGCCGAATAAGCACGACCATAACATACTACACACACAAGGTGGCAACTGTGCTGTCTCACTTTATATGGCTTATGAGTTTCGCGTGGCCTGTTGGAAAGGAGGAGGGAAGATCGTCAACATTTTTTCTACGATATAGGAGGGCCAACGAGCAGCCGGAGCCATTTTCATGACTACAGACACCCACAAACATCCGCATAGAGGCAATACAGATGCGCTGCCCTCCTTTCTCCCCCCACCTCCATGAGCCACCGGCTACTTACACACCGCACAAAACGCGTACAGCACACAGCTGTCACTTTGCGCCAGTCTCGTGTAAGCGAGAGGTACCTCCCCGGTCGTGCCGGCCCAATCCGACTGCATGCAAGCATGCAGTGTGGCACTACCTCTTACCAAATGAAAAAACATGCTCATGTAACAATTTCGGATCTTTAAGGGGTATTATTTTTTTAAGCATAAAGAATTCATACATCCAGATTAGACACCAAATAAACTCAAGTAATCAAAATAGTCGTATATTTAAAAATGAATGTGTGAAGATAAAAAAATCCCATCCCTATTTTAATTGCTTGATGTGGGGAATAAATATAATATGCACTACATTTTAAGTAAATAAAATGATACACACTTTAAGGTACCCTCACAGTGCTTAAACTCATGTAATAATAAGTAAGTAAAGATTAAATTTAACACATTGACACACGATATTTAGTTCTTAATTAAAAAAAATAAAATACCTATCTAAGAAGTATTTGTGTGGTGCAATAAAAATACAATTGAGATTGATTTTCGATCTGCTGGCGATCACTAGATATAATTAATTTATATTAAATAATGGGATTCAAGCGACGAGCCTTTGATGAATAGAATCAACTCTTTTAATTAAATTTTATTAGAAAGTTTTCAGACAATTTCTTTATCGGTGCTTAATGCAGATGCTCCCGCGGATGAGACAGGGAGGGCTTGAAGGAGGCGAAACTCACGAACAAATGTTTTATTTCATTCAACGCCACCTGCTTGAGCAAAAATAACTTAATCTAAACATAATGCTTCGCGTCGCATCGCGAGGCACGGATACAAACCCGGCTCGGCGAACCGTCGCTTCTGCGAGTCTATAAAGTCAGCCTTCTTTTTGTGTGAGAGATTATATTTATTGCAACCACAAAAGAATATCACGTCCAAGAATGTTTACGTGAAAATATGTTTTATAAAGTCTGAGTGTTTTAAAAGACTCTATAGAAACTATTACTATTTATGTTAAAGGTAAATCTCGAAACTATAGATTTAGAATTTTTTTCGCTTCATACATTCCAAATCGATGCCTAAATCACAAATATGTTCCCTCCTGCACTCGTTGCATATTTGGAACGCTTACCGCTCGTATCCCACTTGTTTAAGAGTCTCCCTATTGACTAAGACTGTGGGTGATAGGGGGAAGAGAAGCGCCAGCGACTTGTCAGTACGCGGCCGCCCATTGAAGGGGAGGAGAAGTCGTAGGCAACGCATATACATGCCTATTAATTATCATGCACATGTCCATAGGCATCGGTAGTCATTGAAAGGCTCCGACTGCTCGTTTGCCTCCACCCGTCTTCTAAAAACCCCTTACTTTTATTGTGTGTATTTTGTATTCTATTTTGCTTGTACTATGAGTTTTGCGCTGGCCCCTCGAAAGGGAAATGAAAAGATATCTGCTTAAGGATGTCTATGAGCATTAGTAGTTACCAAATGGTTCCTACTGTTAGTGCCTGTGCCGCATTTACATATAAAAAAATACTGCTTAAGAAATAACGACAATTGAAATTCAGTTATCAAGAACAAATAAGATAATCTAGACAGAACGAAATAAAAGAGAGCTCCGGCTCCTCCTGTAATTGCATTCTAAACAATCTAGAAGTATTCTCCCCTGTCTAAAACAATGTGTAAAAGCGATTGGGTGCGTTTTAAGATCGTGCCTTCATGCTGAGTCTTAACTTAAATAAGAGTAAATCAAGAAACTAGTCTTATCCAGTATCTTGATTTACTCTCATTTCTTTTCCTATTAAGTTTGACAATCGAACATCGGAAAGATGTTCGATTGTTTAGTTTATTATTGATTATTTCTTATTTTTATTATACGTTAAGTATATCTATGTAACATACAGTTTTGCACAATACATTAGGCGTATTTAAATATTTTTCAATACCAAATCAAATTTTTTCTTCTTCAAAAATTCAAGATATATTGACGAATTCTAACGGATTTCTCTTTTTAGGCAATCTTTCTCCCCACTAAATCATATTTTATATTTACATTAGAAATTGTCAGATTAATAAATAAGTAAACGAGGCAATTATAAAAACATATTTTTACATTTAAACTTTGATTAAAAGAACGCCTAGACGAGGAGTCGCTATTCAGACAAATTAAACAAGCAAAATCATTTCGTCATATTCTAAAGTTCTCAAGTCAAAATAAATGAACCAAAACACTATTGGTTCTGATATTATATTACAAAGATTCCATGATCCCTTCAAGATCCATTATCACACCCTGGATGTCACCATTGTATAAAGCCTTTGTTAAAATAACTTGAATGGGAAAGGGTTGCGGTATTTTATTACAGACTTTCCAATGTCTTTCAGCTTCACCATCAGACAGTTTTTGTCTAGACGTAAAGTCTTTGTAACGAAACAAATGAAACAAACAACAACACGAAATCCGATATTTTAGAAGTATAGAGCACTTTCGTCTCCCTGATCAGTTTCATATTGTGATAAATTTGTATATTCATCCGATTTACGGTCATGTGAAATTCCAGCTTAACCGGTAACCGGAAAGTAACGTGGAAGATTCCAGACAAACATCGGTGCAGGTGATGCTAAATAAAAGCCTGTAAAAACCACACGGTCTAATTCAATTACAAAATAAATCTTCAATAAAAGTGTAAAAAATTTCATCAGGTGTATAAAATACTATCATAGCAATGCAAAATTGATCTCCAATTTGTTGACTCATAATTTTTGTGTTCCGTTTTCCGTTTTTTATAGCGAGTGCTATTTGCTTTTAGCGTCGCATATGATACCCCGGTTTTTTAATTGAGTTTTCGTGACATACTGTAAAATGGCAATTTATTTTTGTAAAAGGTAACCGCAGCGAAAATTGGACAAAGTGCAGGCTTCGATGAACAATTACGCGGGCCGTGCTTGTTTACACGCTGTTTGAAAAAACAATTTACATCACAAACTATGAAGCTTGTTAAATATTTCTGTACTAGCTGCACCCCGCGGTGCCACCCGAGTAAATTTAGATCCCGTGGAAAATCATCCCATGGCATCCCATAGGAACATTGTTTCGGGATAAAAACTATCCTATGTGTCAATCCAAGTTACTCTCTATGTGTATGCCAAATTTCATAAATACCGGTTCAGCAGTTTTTGCGTGAAGGAGTAACAAACAAACAAACAAACATACAAACTTTCGCATTATAATATCAGTAGAATGAGGTATTGCCGTGCTGCATTCCAGTCTAAATGATCCTACACGACCGGGGAGATATCTCTCACTCACACGGTACCGTCGTAAAGAGACGGCTGTGCTCTCCTTTTGCGCTATATAAGTTTCCAGTGGCCCATGCCAGCGGTAAGAGAAAGGAGGGCAACACATCTGTATAACCCATATGCGGATGTTTATGGGCGCCGGTATTCAACAAAAGGCTCGAACTGTCGTAGGCCCCCTTATACTATAAAAACCATTCGCTTTTAATCTAATAAATTTTATTACTGAAGATTAATTATAATTACTCCAAGTCTACTTAGTCTTCACGGAAGTATGCTCACGCGTTCCCGTGGCCAGACCTTACAGTGGACGAGAAGGAATACCGCTGAGGTTCAATGGGTACGGGGAGCTGTCTGCCGGCTCCCGAGTCCCATATACCCCTCAGGAAAGTCTCAGCCTGAGGGCATGCCTAAACACAGCGAAGAAAAAAAACAAAAAAAAAGTCTACTTAGTACTCTATATTATAGTGAAATATGGAATCAAACAAGTCGATATTCTTTTTTAATCAAGCTTAGGCAAGCCCTAATATGTCTGATATTCCTGAATGGAACCCCTTTCCTTTACAGGAATATCAACAGCGTACTTTCTTAATCAAATCTTACATATTGCGTATAGTGCCTGCCGTAAGAAGCCGCAGAGAAATTTCAATTACAGAACCGGTCTAGGGTTGGGTATTTGGAATTGCACTGCGACTCGAATTGAATAAAGTTTATTTTCTGGACTATACAAAATACGAGCGGGACAGATAACATTTCAATAATAATTACAATAATATCCATTCACTTTTCAATCTACGTCTATATATTCCTGAAAGGACTTGGTGTGAAAGGGTACGAAACAAAGGAAGTACATTTACGAAATATAATTTAAATAATATTATAAATCAAATCCTCGATCTCTGGCGCAACACTAGCCGAAGTGTCACCACTGCGCTAAACGGTCGTCAGCATCACTTTTACAAACAGGGAAGTTCGTTCAAACAGTTCGTACCCACATGTAAAAAAAATGGTATTTTCATACAGGAGTATTGAGTTATGTAAACGTCGGTTAGTATTTATCAGCGCGTACGCCCGTCGCGCCGCACCTCGGGAAACGTGAGAGTGTTGCAGAATCGCAGATCAAATGCAACCGCAGATTAATGGTCGCGATCAGGAATATACACTGCGACTGTTATTTTATAGATGTGTGCTCTTTGCACGTGTTTCCAATTGATCCTTATTTGCCCTGTCTGCATCTATATAGCCCTGAATTTTTAATACTCACATCGTACGTATTTTATCGTCATATTTCTTTATATTATATCATAATATTTTATTTCCCACCAGATCCGACTTGAACCGGCTATCAAAGTTCGTAGTATCATCTTTTTTTATAGTACAGGCGGTAAACGAGCTGTCGGATCACCGAGATGAAGGTGATTTCCGACGCCCACAGACATTGACAACACCGGGAGTTTTGCAGTTGCGTTGCCGACCTTTGCCGGCTTTTTTCTTGAAGATCCTTAAGTCAAATCGGTCCAATAATCTTAACGAAGGTCTTCCAACACTCCCTCTTCTACTCGAATCCAGAACTATATTAGTCCATTTATAGAGCAATCACCCGAGTATCTCCCGCGATTGTGTCCTTATACCGAGAGGTGGGTAGGTGTATGAGTAGTGGCGGGTAGACCAAATGTACGTTTTAGGCTGATTAAATGTCCTTCAAAATATATAAATAAATAATTATATCAACTACTTTCGCTCTTGGAGGGAAGGAGGCGTTAACCAATCCCTGTAAAAAAAAAAGCTTTAATTATCAAGCTTTTTACTTATCTATTTGTATTAAAATATTAAAATGAATTTGTGAATCTGTGAGTGGTCTTAACCACTTTGCGTGAAACCACATGTTGAAATTTAAATTTCATATTATTTAATAAATTGTATTGTTGAATATCTATTTTGGATACGCCATCATCAAAAGCATCATAACTACTCTAACATTACAATTTATACTATTGCACCGTGTCTTATGCAAAATAAAAAGAAGAAGATTTACAGCCCAGCAATCACGACTCTCAGTAATGAGCATACCTCTCAGTAATATCATAATCTGGAGGATGAGGAGGGCTCTGTTACACCATAATACAATATGACAGTCGTTTTCGGACTATTCCAATGGCGACGGCTACAATGACTAGGCTAATATAGTCATAATTTCGTGCCGACGTCATTATTCTCTACTGAGTGAAAAAGAATTACGCACACTCTCTAATAAAGCGGATCTAATCTTGGATCTGACTACTGCAATATTGAGATCTTGCAGCAGTCAGATCCAAGGTGCTATTAGAATACAGCTTTTCGACGTTCTAAATATCATTTCATAAATGTTTATGCAGCTTTACAATTGGTACGCCATTTAATTTTTGTTCGCATTTGCTAGTGCACTTAAATCATAAAGCGGAAAGGTTTTTACGTCGAACAGATGTTACCCTAACGGGGAGGATAAGAAATACAGTTGACTAACCAATTATATCAAATGTTATCGATTCTTGAAAGAAAAATAAACATAATAAACTATAGCGGCCCATTATAATTATAAAAATGCATTCAGCAAAATATATGTCTGTATAAGCTGGTTGCCCCAGATTATGTACACCCTCATTCGCGTAGGGTTCATTATCAAAGATTTCCTATGGATGCCTGATGTTTTTGATTATACTCTATCACTTCTGCTCATCAGGGATAATTTATAATTAGAACGATAAACATATTTTTAATCAGTCCAGTACTTTTGGAGCCTATTCAATGCACACAAACCAAGTAACAACTAAACAACTAAACAATAAAATCATTTCTATTTAAAATATTACTTTAGACAAATTTACTGATACTTTATAACTTCCAGGAAACTGAAAATTGAAAACTAGAAACTATTTCAATTGGTCCGATTCTTGCCTTTTTTTTTTGATTTTCACCAGATATATTCCAAAAATGAATCCCGCCGTTGATATAAAACAACGTCGACTAGAGCCAGATCAAAGTCGGTTATTTCTTACCAGAGAACGTATCGTGGATCGATAGATAAATAGATTTTACGTTTATCCTGATTGCGATAAAGTGTATTTTTTATAAAACTTACTCAAAACCGTTAAACTGATTTTGCTTGAAGCTTACGCATTTTTATAAAAATGTAATCCTGTGTTACATGGTAGTTAAATTTACAGTAAAGGCTGACGGGCCACGCGTAGCCGTGGTATTAAAAATATCATACTCCTTAATACAAATATATTCTTTATTTAATTTCAATAAAATGTTGCTATAAACTTTATATTAATATGCAATAAAACGAGCAGTCGGAACCGTTTTCAAGACTACCAACGCCCGTGGACATTCGCATAGACGATACGATATCGGCTGCAAGGCAGCGTGGCATTTTCTCTTTCGATCGTTGACTCTTATAAAATCTTAAACATTACAACCTAACTTACATTAATTATAAAACGATAAATTAGATTTCATATCGTGTTATATATGAAAACCTCATGACACAGCTTTATAAATAAAAATTAATAAATAGCTTTATCATGTCTCTTTGTACTTATAAGCAATCCTAGAGATTTATACAATTGACAACGTATGTATGCAACGTGGAAGCACAATTATTTACAGTTTATTTTTATTTATTCTTACGAATACTATTCTGGAATAGAATTGCAATCACTTTGAGTTCCGTCACTAAGAGGCGGAATGCACAGGCAGTGGTTATCAATCAGCTACGGCAAATTCATGCTGAGTCCGATACACCCTCCCGGCTCATCCATGGCTGTGTAAACGTTGCATAATTTTATGTATTCGCTTATGAACGTATTACTTTAAAGTACTGAATAAAATTTAATGAAGTTTTATAGGTGTAAAGCTGATGTTACTCAAAAACTGAAACAAGTGTTTCATCTTAATGAAACTCTTCGATGTTAAAATACAAACGAAAGCATCTCACTTTTTTTAACCGGGCTGTGAAACCTTTACTTATTCCGAAACAGATAATAAATTATTTAGAAAATATTTACGGCTTTAGATTTTATAGACTTCAATCTAAAGATTACTTTAACCTTTCAGTCTAGGGAATACACAAAAATTAAATCTTTCTCTGATAAATTTGGCTCCAACCGCTAGCTGTAGCTAAGTAATCAAACCAAGTAGGTTGTGGCAACAAAATAAATAAAATGTAAAATCTCTTTACAGGCTTGAATGAATCCTTTCTAAGAGAGCACATGTTGAAATCTCGTGCGATTTCTATGAACTCGGGATTGGATTCACCCATGACACAACAAAGGAAAAGAGCTTCTCGGTCAAATAGGTAAAGTATATAAAATAATGTAATTTACATTTTTCATATTCCTAAATTGAATATATTCATTACTTTCATAAAGTAGTGTAACGTAAGTATATATATAATATATATAGTTTATTGTTGAGCTTACTTGATGCTAAAATATTGAAAACTCAGTGACTTTTCAATATTTTGTAATTATTGATGATTTGCTCCTTTTGTATTGTCAATGATTTGAATGATTTGAATTCTCAATATTGTGACATATGATGATTCATACTTTGCTCGTTCTTTATTATCTATAATCTGGTTTAATTGAGTATTCGTGTATATTTTGTTTTGTAATAATGTGTATAATTGACGGTCCACTGTTGTGACGCACTCGATGATTGTTGCGTTTAAAAACTGAGGTCAGGAGCCATGTTTTTCAAGTTTATCTCGTTTACGCCTAAACCAAACCAATTTATTTCATCCGAGATGCACCATTATCTTTATTATAAATTTGTACAATAGTATTATTTTATTGTAAATACATGTCTGTTTACAGTTTGTTATCAATTTAATGCCTTTTTTCTGGTTTTCTCTATATCATACTAGGCTTATTCGTCATCAGGACGTTATGCCATTTACCTTACGTTTATATAGTATATAATACTTCCACGTTCAATGATAAAACGTTAAGTATTTGCAACGGATCTGCGATTGGAATTAACCTTTCGTAGAGATCCCTATGAATATACGAGCGTACCAAAACAAACTTGTAAATGTAATATAGTATGAATATTCTGCGCCAAGTGTGAAACTCTAAGCGTTGTTATCTTATGACCAAACTTAAGGCGAAGTTTTTCCAATCTCACACTAATCCCATAGTTTCAAGATGTAAGCACGTATTGAGTCTTATATCAAAAGCGGCTTGTGGAAAATATAGTTCAGTATAGCCGCGGTATTAAAACTTTAAATCACGAAAAGGTTTTATTAAAGCAGAGAGTATCTTTTAATCAGTGAAATGATTATTATTTATTTAACAATAGTGAATAATTAATAAGAGCATGCTGGATAAAATATGTAACATTTAATTATATTCGTTATTAAAAACAAACAACACCCCGAAAAAGCCCGCGCGTGTAATACAGTGCGCACTCGGGATTTCATTACGTTCAATTATAGCTGTCCGTACTGATTGTAGATGTATTAAATCTGCAGTCTGCCCCTTCGAAAGGTTTTGAGCGTATTAAAAAGTATAATAAATGTGCGCTGTTAATAAAATATTGATGTATACTTGAGGATTTTTGTTTTATAAATATCTGACAGTATTCTTAAAATATAGGATAATTTTTAAGTAGGTACTATATATAATTATTTATTATTAAAAATTGTTTTATGATATTTATTATTATTATTATTTATTATAAAAACATTTTAGAGTCACCTGGGTAGCCAGCGAAGGATTAAGTAATTATTTTCGGCGCTTCAATCAAGACGAGAAAAAATCTGAGATGCAGGCGTGCCAGTCTTATCAAGATTTCTCTTGTATACCCGAGAACGAACTGTACAAGAAGAAAGCAGATTCTAAAGGCAGGAGACTGTCGTATCAGAGAGCGGTGTCCGGTGAAGATCCAGTGCTGCCGATGCGCTACCAGGACTCCTCCATGAGGACAAGGAATCCGATACCGGAGAATAGTGAGGTAAGTGGTAGTAATATGCTAAATACGGCTTAAAAGTTTTAGTTCAGTTTTCTAAGGCACTGTTGTCATTAAACACTGTTATTGTATATTATATGGAATGAGAAAAGACAGTTCGATCAATATACCATTACAGGATCAATGTAACTAAAAATATCAAACAAAAGTACAAATTAGTTTTGATAGATATTCTATTAATATTATATGATTAGCTTCACTAAGATATTTTTATATCATGCTACGAGATATGTGGTGCATAATTCTACAGGTCTAGCCTTTTCATTTGGTATTATGTACATTTTGTATGCGTGTACTTTCCTTAAACATTGTTTGTTGTTGTGGTCTTCGCAAACGTTATAACCGGATAATGTACTGCAATCTTCTAACCAATCTCTCATAATTCGATGACCTGGGGGTTAGAAAAGCAATGCAGTTACCTTTTTGCGACGGCGGGCGGCGGCTATTTTGCATTCCAAACGATATGGAAAACCCCCCAGTAGGATATATTTATCGATCTATAGGAGACGGATATAAATTTAATTTCTAGGTTAACACACGAGATATAAGAAGAGTCTAAGAGAAACGTTATCAAAAATACGTGACCAAGAATAAAACATACATATTATATTTTATTTCATAAGAGAATAAACAAAGTTCTTGATGCCTACCAACGCTCGAGGGGAAAAACTATATTTTAAAGTCTTTACTTATAAAACTCTTAACAGATCTTGAGATCACGATTAGATTGTAACTATACGTCGATCGAGCTCTACGAAACGACGTAGAGCATCTACGACAGTATTTGTGTAACTTATATACTTATAGGCTTTGATTATATACACGTCTAGATGGAGCATTTTAAATAAACATCGCAAAGAAAACGTCTCATTTTTCGCACAATGTGTGAGTGACAGATATGTACAGATTGTTTTAAAACCGTTAATGTGTGCGTGTAAAGGGATACCAACAGCATAAAAAATTACCCTTAATTTTGTTACTAAATCAGGAGGAACTAATAGCAAACAATAAAATAGGAATATACATATGAATATATGGTCTATATAGATTTTTTTAAAGAATGTATATTGTGTGCTAATTATTATTAAAAATAAATTATGATTTTTTTTATTTTTTTTTATCAATGAGAGAGAGTTTATTATTATTATCAATGAGAGGATTTCCGAAGGTAGTTTTAGTTTTGAAGATCGCTATATAAGTATTAGAATTTTTTTACTTGATAATAAGACTCCAAATATACTTTATGAATCAGTTTTATTTGTTTACAGTCAGTGTTACATAATATAAAATATACTAACAATACTTATAATGACATCTTAAGTTTACGCGAATGTTGCACATTATAATAAAGCTATTTAAACGGCCTCACGGATAATCCTTGGATGGAATCGGTGTTATTCAGCGAGGATTTGTGCTTTATCAAATCTTATATCTGACGACCAGGCTGGCACAGTGGTGCAGGGCTAAGCGGAAAATATTGCGCCAGGGGTCACGAGTTCGAATCCCGCCTTGGTCATTGATGTTTATCTATTATATGTATTTTTCAGTAGTAAAAATCTTAAATATATAAAACTTCTTAAATTTATAAAATATATTTTCGTTGTCTAGTACCCGTAACATAAGTCCTTACGGTACTTAGCACGGGGGTAGAATAACGTAGTGTGTAAACTCCACTGCTGTATATTAAAAAAAACTTCCCTTTAGTTTTGGAAAATTACCCTACTTTTCTAGTGACAACACCGTACCACTAGTAAATTGTGAAATTAATATTCGTATTTTCTTAAGAATACTTACGTAAATTTAAAAACTCACCGGTGAAATAATATCTTCTATTTGTTATCAGATTTTCCTGCATGGTTATGACACAGTTGAACAGAACAAACCGGCATATTTCTTTTTTTATTGAGAGCTCAGAATCGCGTTACGGTCTAGATGACACTGACTTAAGCGAAGAGCGTCTCTACTAGATCTAGTAGAGACGTTTTACGGCGCTTTCAGGTGGTTGATGCGGTATCTAGACGTGTATATAATCAAAGCTTATAGGTATATCAAATTTACCGATAAAAATATACAAATAATTTTATTTCTAATCTTAATTTTCTTAGTTATGCAAAAGAAAATGCGACGATAAAAGTAAATAGCTCTATTTATTTTTGCATAATATTTAATTTTCTCACGAGACAATTTCTGAAAGTTTATCCCGATGTTACTCTTAATTTTAACCCCAGCAATTGTGAACTTCAAGATATCGCGTCTGTCTTTCAAATTTAATTTGTACCATATTTTAGTGACTTTTATTTTAAATTCTGAGTGGTTGCAGTTTAAGGGATTTACAAATTCCCTACTTCTTCAAGACGATAAACTATTTAATTCCACTTTATAATAAGTTAGTAGTATTTAGGATGACATTGTCGTCTACAATTCAACAGAATAGAGCCGGACGTTTATTTTAAAGGTTGATATTTTAAAGTAAAGAATGTGATTATAAAATATGTCATGTTGAAAAACTTAACTACGAATCATATGGCTAAGAAGATCCCCTATTTGGCAAGATAACATTTCGTTAATTACTTAATCATTAAAGTACTTCCAATGATGGAGTTCATATTCTATTCATTCTCTAATTACGTTACACGTTTTCCGTCGAATATAAGTTACGTATTCAGGTCTACAAACACTTAAGAACTAATAAGCTCTAAACTTCACTAGTAATATGATTCGCCCCGCTAGCGGTGTGATTAAATTATCATACCTGACGTTTATAGGAGGATCCTTTTTTGACTTTATACCTATTTCGTGGAAGCCTAATGTGTACTGACCTCACGTCCAAGTTTGTTTATTATACGTAGCTCGCGTGACTCACGCAACCAAACGCGTCGAACTTGCACCCTTTCTTCAAAATCTTACCTAAACCCTCTCCATTTTTGTTTGATTGTGACGATATACACTTTGAGATAAGCATTAGAATACCGCTGTCGCTGGAATGATTTTGCAGTCAATTAAATAAGATTCTTTCTTCTTAACATTTCAAGAATAAAACCTTGAGATTAGCTTACTCAACAATTCATTGCGAGAGCAAAACTGCAAGACGAAGCTAATACTTTGCAGTTTTGCTGAAATAGAAAACCAAGCTGATAATTTTTTGCTTCCACAAGATCTATCCCTGGGGCAATTGCCGATAATTTAATAATTCGGGATTCGATTTCAGGTACATGTTCATGTTAAAAAATTTGCTAAATTTAATTTAAATCCGTTTAGTATTTGCGTGCTAGAATAATAAACATATACATATATAATTGTATATTATATAGTATGCTTTAATAATGGACATGATCACATGATTTTGTAGAGAGTGAGAGGTGTAGACACACTGCAAAAAAAAAACCCGACAGTGGATTTTCATTCTATTTTGATAATAGAATTTTTATATGTAATATAAAAATAATAGATATTGAGGTGTGTAATTTTTTCTGCTTTATCAGCTTCTATATCTTCTAATATATAAAATTCTCGTGTCACAGTTTTCGTTGCCATACTCCTCCGAAACGACTTGACCGATTCTCATGAAATTTTGTGAGCATATTGAGTAGGTCTGAGAAACGGCCAACATCTATTTTTCATCCCGATATTCCCACGGGATCAAAAGTTACGCGGGTGAAACCGCGGGGCGCAGCTAGTTTATATATAATGTTTAAGATTACGCAAATGATTATTATTATATTTCAATCATAGAAGGAATTTGTTTACACGTGTATAATTTGGCTCTATTCAGAAACAGTATGTGGTCTGTGTTACTAAGCTTGGAATGAAAAAGTTTTATATAAGAAAAATACATAACTAATTTAATACATAGCAACATAGCGCCATTACACGTTCCACAGTTGACGCTGTTTTCTTGCTATAAATATAACCCTTCCCCCTCCCCTCAACCTTTAATTAGATTCTTTACCCCATTCGAAAGATAGGGATAATATTCTTATTACTTGAACATAAAAGGGCCTATCATTTTTTGTACACAGTAATTGGTCAGTTATACTCGCCGAGTTAGCCGTAAACAAAATTAATTGCTACTCAATAATTTATGAAGTGTGAACAGGCAAGCTGTTCTTATTGTACTTGCTTATGTGGAATGTGTTTACGTTCACGATCGTGAATTTTGTTTTTAATTTTATACTGGGCGCAAGTGCACTTTGACAGTTCAGATGTTGCAGACTCGAAGTAGTAGTTGCTACATAGATGCTTCTTATCATCTATAATTATATTTAATGTATATAGTAATCTTGCACTTACTATATTGTGTTAGAATATTAAAGTTTAGAAATCAATTCATTTAAAAAAACTATCACTTGGCAGTAAGCCTTTATGATGAGATAGGAATGCCACAATTATAAAATATTAAATTTAATTAAAATATAAACAGTCTTTGATTATAAGTGTATATGTATATAATCATAGATAAACAGTAATAAAAAGTTAAATTCGTTATCTGTTGCTCTCCGACGCTGTCAAATATTAGTTTAGTTTTGTATTTGAATACGACGAAGTATATGCGAAACAACAATCACAAAAGCATATCTTTACGCCCTTTAAGGGTTAGTAGAGAAAACCGAATATATACTTGGACCACCATACTTATAAAAGTATGTTATTCACTTCACATTAATTTGATTGAATACAAACACACTGGTTACGAATTTGCCTTCGTACAGTGAGTGCATATCCATTATACGTAGCTAATCCCTGACTGACATAACTCATTAAGCCTCGAGGCCTATCCGTTTGAACTGTAAATTGTCTTGCTCCCTGCCGATATTCAGAACCATGCCGATATCATTATGAACCGTCAACTGAGACTGTTCCAATCACTGGTACTGTACTAGTACCGTATTGTAAACGTCTGGAACGTTCCCCATATTGTCTGACCAATGGATTGATGTCAAAGGTTGGCAGGCGAAAATTAGTTTCACAGGCTGCATGTAATATTGTATATAGAGATGAACTCTATGTATAATACACGGAGATTTCACCTCTATATATGATATCAGTCAAGCAAGCTATGGTAAACTTTATCTTCCTATTAACATTACATAGCATTACGCTATAAAGTTGTTTTTATTGTAGGGGAAAAAAGGAGCGGTGTGTATTCACGACTACCGACCCCACAACTGTTGGAGCGCATATTTACTGGCTTTTCCTATGCCACCGGAAACTCACAAGCTACACGAAGTGCGTCAGCTGTCACTTCATGACGGTATGATGAGAGCTAAGCGCACCTTCCCGGTCTCGCCGGCCCGATTTGGCTGCAATGTTACATTGCTCATTTTGTAACAAAACTTGAAGTTTTTGTAACTGAAACCTCTCACCGCAGTGACAATAATTGTGTTCGCCTCTCAATCTCTAAAATTTAATGTAATTTTACCAAATTGCAGTTAAATTCATACCACACATGCACTACAATAACTGGGAAAATAGCGGAATAGAACATAGATTACTGTATATTACTTGAAAATGTGGAAACCTGGTTAAAACTTAATCTTATATTTAAATTATCACGGGATGTTAAAAGAATCATGAACAGAAAAAGATGTTAACACCTAATCACATAATCATTTTGATGGCTCGAACATTACGCAGGTATATCGGATTAGATTAACTTTACGCTTTTTGCGTCCATTCATTTATATTGCCGTCGGAACTCGCCGCTCTCCCCTAAAGTCCCAAATTTGTTAAATCCAGATTAGCTCCGTCGCTTTACAGACGTACAGTGAACACTCGTGTATGTTTTATAGCGTACGAGGACAAACGAGCAATCGAAGTTATTTGGTGACTACCGACGCCCATTAACATCCGCATATTGTGCACTTGCGTTGACCTCCTGCACCCACCTCCCCAATGGGCCACCGCTACTCACAACCAGCACGAAACGCGACAGTAAAGCTGTTACTTTGCTCCGGTATTATATGCGCGAGAGGTACGTCCGTGGTCGTGCCGGCCCAATTTTGGTGCAATGCAGCATGGCACTCTTAATCAAACTCGTGTTTGTTTTGTGTGAAAATTATAGAGACCGTTACAATCATCGCTATATGGTACGAAACGAAAAGGCTATCCGCGTCTGTCCCTGTATAATTCTTTAAAACTACGTAGCGGATTTCGATTCAGGCGGAAGGTTTATATGTATATAACATGCATGGTATAACATAAAATTATGTTTCCTATGTTATACACTTTATGCGAGGGAAACCGTAGGGCAAAGATAGTGATATGTATAAGTAACAACGTCACTCATATTCACTTGATGTCAGTACAAATAAACACGTGGACAATTTGTTTGAATTACGATTATTGTACAGTGCGTACTGTTTTTACATTTATGGACAGTAAAGTAGGGAAATGATTTGAAAATTGAGAATCCTTGTACATTCGTCCTTCTCATCGAGAGATCCAATCTAAATAAAAACGCTTTGTACGTTTATCACATCTAATTACATATATTCTTTAAAGGCGATGTTTGTTTATTAAGAGCCCTTGGTAAGTTCTCGCCATAATATATATTTATTAATCTCTCTCCGTGGTTTCACCCGCATAAGTTTCGAGAGAAATATCAAGATGAAAAATAGACGTTGGTCGATTATCAGACCTACCCAATAGGTATACAAAATGGCAAGAGAATCAATTGAGCCGTTTCGGAGAAGTGTAGTAACTAACATTGTGACACGAGAATATTATATCTACATATAGATATGTACTAATAAAACCCGAACCCATTACTTAAACTGCATCGAAAACCAACTCGTAGATAAACGGGAACATTTGCATAAACATATCGTTTTACCCGAAACGCCTATACCGTGTCCCTACCGTCTCGGGTAAAAATGACAAAGGAATTGGCTTTAGTTGATTTCTGTATATAATGTATTTTTATTTTTACTTCAATAAACACTTTGGAAAAACTTTTATTTAATTTCCTAAACGTGTTTTGACTTAGAAGCCGTACAAGCCGGCCTCCTATTGTGTTTGTTAAACATGATTGAATATGAAGATAAAAAGTGCCCAGTGATCAATACAAAACTTTGCGTTTTTATTCAGTCGCTATTTTTCTTCATTACATATTGCCGATGGAAAATTGTTAATAATGTCTCAATAGATATTACGTATCTGGAATATCCATTCTATATGTATAACATAGTATAAAAAATTTTGATTAGCAATTTATTTATTTTTAAGAACCACAGTTATATTTAATACATATACAAATAAATTTAAAAACCATAATACAGGGTCCGCCAGCGTTACCTGACACATTTGATTTGCGCAGTAATAAGTTGCAACATGTTGTAGATTGTTGATGAGAGTGTCACCGTTTTCAATACAAATGAAGGTTTAGTTACAATGTAGACCTGGACCTCGCAGCGTCGTGCTTTTGTCGTGGAGACGTTTTTTAAAAATGGTGATTCTGTGACTGTTACTCAAAGAAAGTTTCGTACTCACTTTCGCATCAGCCCCCGTGGGAAAGTTCCTACTCGCAATATCATTCTGAATTGGATTCGGTATTTTCGTCAGATAGGTTCTACTTTAAAAAAGAAGCCAGGAGGTAGTACAAGAAGTTAGAACACCTGGAAACGTTGAGGCAGTACGTCTTGCAATACAGAAAAGTCCACGCCGGTCTGCCAAACAACACTCTCAGGCTCTTGGGTTGTCAAACACATCTGTTCGACGTATTCTACACGATCTACACTTTCATCCCTATAAAATTGCTGTTGTACAGATGCTCAAACCGCAGGATATTATGCGAAGGATTCTTTTCTCGTACAAGGTCAGGGAGATTTTGGACGAAGACCCAGGTATCTCGCTCTTTATATCCGATGAAGCTCATTTTCATCTGAATGGTGCAGTAAACAAACAAAACTGTCGGTATTGGGCACAGAATAATCCTAAAGAGCTGCATCAACAACCGCTGCACTCTGATAAGGTTACAGTGTCGGCTGCAGTGGCGAAATTTGGTGTAATAGACCCCTATTTTTTGAAGAAGGTGGATGAGCAGTCACTGTAAACTCTGAGCGCTATCAGACTATGTTGCGTGAATATCTCGTCCCGGAATTGCGTCGCCGGCGCCTGAGTCGTTGTAAGATTCACTTTCAACAAGATGGATCGACTTTTCACACTTTCAATGGTTCCATCGCCGAAGTAAGAAGGTTATTTCTCGGAAAAGTCATTTCAAAGAGAGAATACATTGACTGGCCTCCCTGCTCGCCCGATCTCACCCCTTGCGACTATTTTCTATGGGGATACCTCAAGAACAAGGTGTACATCCATAAGCCCAGCACTCTGGTTGAGTTGAAAGATAAGACCAGACAAGAAATTCGTTCTATACCCCGAAACATGCTGGAGAAGGTGATGGCAAATTTTGCACACAGAGTAAAAGAATGTATCGAAATGAGGGTCGGCATTTGACTAACGTTGTGTTCCATAAGTGAAATATGATACCAACAAAACATCAAACATTGTAAACCTTACTTTATTGTCTTCATATTAAAATACATATTATTATCATACCTCAGAAATAGCATGTGTACCATTATTTCTAAAACCATCAGGTAACGTTGGCGGACCCTGTATAAAAACCAAAATGTTTGTTCCGGACATATTCCGTTCGAGCGGCGACAGAGTTTAGACGTGTACACTTTAAAAGACTTCAAATAAAAAAATAATATTCTATTTAATACAGTATCCAGTCTAATAGGAACTCTCGAAGAACCAATCATCCGGTAACTAAAGGGTCAAACCTAGCTGGTTAGCAGTAAGCAGTACTGTAAACTGTGAACTAGGAAAAAAAAAACAAAAATATTAAATTATGCCGAAAGTTGTAAGATCACCACCGAAAAGTGATATTCAGATTACAGCATCAGACTCTGAGGTCTACAACATTGACAAAGACTCACCATCGCAAGCTTTTGTATCCCAACGCACAAAGAGACGAAGACAATCGCCAGAAAGTCAGAAAACCTCTGAAGAGTTTAAATCTGTGTTTCTGAATTGGAAAGATAGTCAAATGGGGATGCTAACAAAACTAACAACAGATGTCGCTGAAATTAAAATTCAAAACACTAAAATCTGTGCGACTAATATCGAAATAGAGAAGTCCCTGGAATTTTTTTACGCCCAATTTGCTGACTTACAAAAAAAGGTCTCAAAACTAGAGGCTGAAAATAAAGAAACTCTGCTCAGAGTTTATACTTTGGAAAATAAACTTGAGGAAATGGAAAGAAATGTAAAATCTTCCATTATAGAAATAAGAAACGTTCCACTAAAAAACTCTAAGGCAGATAAAAGTCAGCTATCAAATATTGTAATAAGCACTTGTAAAGCTTTGGATGTGTCTATTGATCAAAAAGACATCAGTGACGTTTTTATAGTCAAGAGTAATTCTGATAGTAATACCATTGTTACCGATTTCACCAAAAAAATTACTAAAACTGAAGTGATAAAGAGTGCAAAATCCTATAATAAACGTAACTCCAACAACAGACTCAACTCTACGATTATTGGGTTAGACAATCTTTCTAAACCAATTTATATTTCTGAGGCTCTTACTACAAAGGCGAGAAAGCTATTCTATCTAGCTCGCGACACAGCAAAGATTGCCGATTACAAGTTTTGTTGTACAAACAACGGTAAAGTATACCTGAGAAAATCTGAAGACACGCAGTACATAGAAATTAAAAATGAAACACAATTAGCGGACCTAAAGAACATTAAGTGACTAGGTTATACAATCACA
>LUGF01012897.1:33820-64983 GCA_001625245.1 Calycopis cecrops
GTAGTATGAGTCGTAGTCGGCGTCGGAATCGGAGTCTTAGTAGGAGTCGTAGTTGGAGTCGGAGTCGCAATCGGAGTCGTAGTCGAAGTCCTAGTCGGAGTCCTAGTCGTAATTGTAGTCGGAATCGTAGTCGGGGTCGTAGTCGGAGTCGTAGTCGGAGTCGTAGTCGGAGTCGTAGTCGCAGTCGTAGTCGGAGTCGTAGTCGGAGGCCTAGTCGGAGTTGTAGTCGGAGTCGTACTTAGAGTCGTAGTCGGAATTGCATTCGGAGTCGTAGTCGGAGGCGTAGTGGGAAATGTAGTCGGAGTCATAGTCGGAGTCGGAATTGCAGTCGGAGTCGTTGTCGAGTCAAAGGTGTAGTCGGAGTCGGAGTCTTAGTCGGAGTCATAGTCGGAGTTGTAGTTGGAGTCGGAGTCGTAGTCGGGGTCGTAGTCGGACATTTTATATTGTATACTTATGATTTAGGTACCGATAGCAAATAAAATGTATGTAAAAATATTTTTTTAGAAGAATAAAACCATATTTAAGAAATGTTTGAATGAAGAACTGAAAACGGATGTTGGAGAATTGAAACATCGAATTATGATATTTCAAGGCGCACTTGATAACGCGCTTTAATGAGACATCAAAAATTAAGTATAATAATATTAATTGTATTACATTTATTGATAATGAATATTTACAGATACTTTTAAAAATAGATTTGTTTTACAACAAAGGAATATTCATCTAATATTATAATTTAATCAATCATTACCCTCTATTTTTACGTATTCATTTCAAGTTTTCTTTTATTTGCTGAGAAAATTGCTTGTCAGTCACGATGAATCCATAGTTTGCTAAGCACTTTCGTCGCTGAATTTAAATGGGCCATACATTATAATGAATGTTTTTGTTTTGAAAAAGATACTACAACCCGAGATAAATATACTTTCGTAAGAAATTCTTGAAATATTATTAAATTATATTTTTTGGCGTTAAAGATAAGATAAACCACAGAAAAATAGCGTCCCTTCTAAGATGTTTCCATTAAGGAGATTGTAAATTATACTATAATTCAAAGAAGACATAAACGATTTTAGAAACACGAAGGAACGAGTCGATTATTTGTAGAGTTCCTAAGTAGAGAGCTCAGAGGTAGGGTATAGGGTATAAGCATGTAAACGTTATAATGCTTGTTCATAAGAACAAAAAACTTTTGACGTGACAACGTCTTTTATTTCGATTGAGCCGGCTGTACGCACGTCAAAAACATGACTCATGCGGCGTTACCTCGCTATGCCACGTTACCTCGCTATGCGGCGTTACCTCGCTATGCGGCGTTACCTCGCTCTGAGGCGTTCCATGTAAATGTGGTGTCAATTGTTTATAACAACGATAATTGCAGCGATAAAGATGATTCTTTCGATATTAATTATACGTTCAGTGATATATTGTCGAATATTCGTGCTTTCATCATTAAAATAAATAGCATCGGTCCGCTAGTGCAGCGATTGTAGGTTATGCTATAATTGACAAAATTAAAACAATAAGTTAACAGAACTATTTCACGATGAGTAAAAATCAATGGCTTTGCTATTTAATCGAAATAATTATCGAGTTATAGTTTATATTATAGTTTATTTATATTAGTTAATTAACTATTAAATTGTAAAAAAAAATTACATAATTGTATTTATGCGTATAAATAAATATAACTTGATCAATTTCATTGTGATTTCCAATTACCTCCTTCTCTATACAGGGTAAGTATTTATTCAGTGCACAAATTTTTTCTGCGTGTTATATATCGATAACTAAGTACATTTCCGCAAAAAAAAGGATTATTTTTTTTTTTAATTATATTATCAAGAATATCCCACATTTGCAAAATGTATTGTCAAAGGCACCGCCCGCGCAGCTCGCCGCTCGCCGATCGAGCGGGGACACGACACCATGTTAATATTTAAGTGAGAGATAGTAGGGTGTCCATACACTTCGTTATTTTTTGGAAACATTAAACTGACCCTAGGACATAGAGTTTTTATTGGAGATCGAAAATAAAAGTGTAGTTAATGTTGCTTTATGTATGTAGACAACATATCGTAATTTGTGCACTGAATAAATACTTACCCTGTATACATACAAATCTATTAAACAAATGAAATTAAAATTTTCTTTTGAAAAATGCTACCATTCCATCAGTATTTTCTTAAGACGTTGTCACGTTCAACTATCGTCAGTAAACCGACATTACAGACAACCGGTTTTTGATTTTAACAACTAAGCTGGAACCTCAAGTATAAAAGGCGTATCATCAACATTTTGTGAGGTATATAAGAAGCAGTGTCTGCCCAACGTAGGTGGTGTTTTATTCAGTTAGGCTACACCGACCTACACCCAAGTCGAATAAGAAGAGAAAATCTTTAATAAGAAAGTATGCTCTCAACGCAGTTATGTATAAGGTACAAAAAATATTACTGAAACAATTTCTTTTTAATGCATTACTCATGTCCAAAGTAACATTCGAATTAGTCTTGAAAAGATTTTGGAAGAGATTATGATAAAGATGATCAACTTAAATATGATATATTATGTTAAATCTAATATATAAAATTCTCGTGTCACAGTTTTCGTTGCCATACTCCTCCGCAACGGCTTGACCGATTCTCATGAAATTTTGTGAGCATATTGAGTAGGTCTGAGAATCGGCCAACATCTATTTTTCATCCCGATATTCCCACGAGATCGAAAGTTACGCGGGTGAAACCGCGGGGCGCAGCTAGTTATTTATAATAGACAGAACTACTGACTAGAAGTATTGACATTATTTTAAGGTATGGTTATTTTAGTATAGCTAAAACAAAAAAGGGATCGAGCGGGTTTCTCAACATAATAGGGTCCCGATGTATGTGATATTCCTGAAATTGGGTAATATTTGTGTATGAAAATCTATTTAGGGTTCCAAGGTCGTATGATAAAATTGTAAAGCTTATGTGTTTGTAAGCTTGTTTTCATTTTTCTCGAGACTGAGAGTATTTTATTTAAATAAGACATTTTTCCACTTACAAAAGAGGCTTAATTTCATTTTAGAGATATAAACTAAAAACTAAGAAATAAAAATTATGTATTTAAATACACAATTAACTTCAAATTCTAACTAAAAAATATCATGGTGGTGTGCTACGAGAAGCGACATGATCGTGACGTCACAAGTCGTCTGCTATTCGGCAAAGGCATCACCTCTTAGAGGACTTATACATTTTATAGCATATATAATGTCTTATAACACAAGGATTTGTCAATAAACGGTGATAAAGTTCACAGCGGCTCCAATCGATACCCCGTTGCACCCTTTTAAAGTATTAGGTTCATAACCCAAGGCTCGGCCCTTTGGCAGTAAACTATTGACGTCATCCTCGATTGTTCTCGCCGTAATACGCCGAGCTTTTCTTTAGACGAACTTTGCTTTGTATTCCGAATATAACGTGTTCAATATGATCGGCATGATGACAATGGTGTGTTTTAAAAACTGACATTCAAGTTCAGGTTTATTTATAGTTAGATTTATTAATTTCTATTTTGCTTAGCTTGTAAGCATGTAATTATGATGACTTCTAATGCAGTTTTAAAGAAAACTAAGAATATCAGTTTGTTACGTTTGTGGGTTTGACTATTTTAAAGAAATGATATTCTCTGACGTTAAAAATGTATAGATACATATGTCTCAAGCATAAAATTAAAACCGAAGTCTTTCTAACAATATCTCCTATACAACCTTTGTTATCCACCAAATTTAACATAGCCATATTGAAAAAACGTCATAAAAACTTTGCCCTGTCTTAATACCCTTTTAAATATTTTTTTAATGCCAAATATCTTAAACTTTAGTTAAATATATATTAGTTAAGTTATAGTTGGAGTTTATCGATATCGATTAACTTTAATTGTTTATATAGATTACATTCTAAAATCATCTTCAGCTTAGCACATTCACAGACGGCTTTACGGACGGACAGCTCATCTAAATGAGGTCGAAGCCGATCTCTATATACGCAGTTCTCGTCCCATAATCACTAGGACAAAATCGGCTTAGGCTTTTAGTACAAAATATTTTCTTTTCCATTTCAAATTTCATTCATAAAAAAAATACGCCATGATAAAAAACTAGTAGACACCAAAGGAAAATACTTATGCTTTCCAAAATTACGCTTAATGGGATTTAATAATAATAACATATCTTTATTTCTCAACACAATTGTTTGCATGAAAAATTGATAACACTACAGAACATCTTTAATTTGTGTCTTTGATTTGATTACAAAAACCCACATCGTCCGTAAGGTATTTTTCATTTGACTGACACTGCTGCATTGTGGAGAAGAAATTATCTGTAATGATTGACTGACAAGTGGTTAATATTAATGGAAAATATTTTTGCATTTTCTCGTTAAAATGGTGTCCCCAAATTAAAAAATCCATCAGGAACGGTACTGACTTTTGGAAATGATTTTTTGATCGAAAATTTCGTGAACAGCACTCAGAGAGTCGTTGCCAGAGTGACATGTCACCCCATTATCTTGAAACTGCGATTGCTAATTAAAACTATAATAACCTGCGCTGATGTGAAAATGTATATAATATACATAAGTATAAGTATTCATTGTAACAGCTTAAAATTACTGCGCAGTCCTGATGTTGTACGTATGCCAGATCGAGGTTGTCTATTGTAGAAGCAGTCCTTCAAAGAACTTGACGTGTAGACACCCATTTCTAAATCGATCAAAACTATGGAGCTTTATTAACGTGCCAACTGCCAAATATCGTTACGAACACAAAATTTACGTTACGTTTGATCAGAAAATTCTTTGTTTCCATAATACGATGTGTAATCACATTTCAAATGTTCTAGGAACCCATTAAACTATATACACACAATTTATACCACTGGGCAGATTTGGCAACTTAAGAGGAGCTAGGTAACAAACACAACGTGTGTTTTCACTATAATATTCTAAGATAGGAACAAAACCCTCAGTTTTAATATAAATTTCAGCTGAATTTTACCAAAGGTTTTAACAAAAGAGCAGCTAGATGTTGTGGGGGGGTTGGATGGCTAAAGAAATCTTTCTGTCCCACGGGGGCAAATTGCAGAAGCTTGCTGAAGGGAAAACATGTCATTCGTTTGTCTTGGTTAAAGTATTAAACATAGTCAGTTAATCAATGGTTATTTTTAAAAAATGTCTGCGAATTATAATTAATCTGAAGTAACTTTATTATTAAATTCCTTTTGCGCTCTTTCTAATGTAAAATTAATGAATACGTGAATAAAAATTTTCAGAAGTCATAAAGGAAATATTTTCGATCTCCTCTGCAATGGTCCAACAGAAACTCAAAAACCGAAAAGCGACTCCATTTCTATAAATCTTGGTGGTATCGTTTCAGAGAGTGATTCCTCCCTCTAGAATGTATCATAATTCTAACAAATAAATAAAACTACAACTTTTGAACTGTAACTCATTTAACACTTTCAGGCGTTTTAAAGTGATGTTCTTTTTATTTCTAAATTATTGAGGAGCTTTCAGCGTTGACGATTTTTTTTGGTGATGCAGGGGAATGCCTTTACGCACGCTACCCAGTAACCAGGGTGGCTCCCGGGTACAGTGTCGGGCTCGACAACTGGGTTGCCCCTACCGAGTAAACCCCTAGCGTTGACGATATGCCAGCATAGCTTATTATACCAGCTTTCATAAATTAAGATTGTTTATCAATTCTAAACATTTACCAACGAAACTATATAAATATCTAAAATGATTGTGAGTTAAACTTATAAAATTGCAGTTCTCGTCCCGCAAAAGTGTGTAAATTATAAACTAACATATTTTTTCCTACACAGGTGTGATGTAATGTGAAGCTCATTTATTGGGCTTCCATAATACTTGACCCTGCTGTTCACTAAAGCTCTCAAAATTAAGTCGCTACGGCGGGAGCGGGCCCGGTCTCGGAGCCCGGGCAATACGGGTTCTCGTTCACCGAGTACGACCCGGAGCGACTCAGTAAGTCGATGCATGGAATAGATGTCCACGTAGATGTACACTTAATTTGTAGCAATTTTTTGCTACGTTTACATTTAGCCGAAGCGTGTAGGGCAGCAGAGTTGTGTAGCAGAGTTAGCACTATTCTCATGCTGCTGTACATTGCTGTAGGGTTGTGAGATGGGAGGCGAGGCAGCGGCGGCGGCAGGCTGAATGTAAACGCAGTGTTATCGTTCCTCTTCGGATTTTTAGTTCATGCATGATTTCATGTCGCAATTGAAATAATTATTATTAAAAAAATAGTGGATATAAACTTCTAGTCACTTTATATGTTATTTTTCTATATTTTTTTGTTTAATTACCTATTTTTTTGTATAGCAAATGTAGCTTTTAATGTTTTTTTTACACTTTTAGTGCAATGTTTGTTACTTTCGACAGTACTTGATATTTTTACTCTTTTCTAAGAAAAAATTCCTTGGCAGAGTTAAAGACATGAGCGACAAACTGACACGCATTCACACAGAGAAACAACAAAGTGCTCCGGAACCCAAAAATAGAAAATGGAAGCTTATTTTCATGTCTGCCATTTCATACAACGACCGCAAAAGTGACATAATCACACGCTGTTTCAGAACGGGCTAGAAATATTATAACCAAGTGTGACATGCGTGTCCAGCCTACGGGTACATTGACTTCGTGGTAGCATATTCTCAACAATACTTAATTGAGAAACGTCAAAAATATAAATTAAACTTTGTCTATATAAGTATACAAAATAAAATAAAAGTATTTAATAATTTTGATTAAGATGTCTACACTTTGCATAAAGATCAATTAAAAGTACGCAATGCTTACCAACGCTTCAATCTTTTCCCTCTGCATATTGAAAAAAATAATCTTTTTGCATTTTTTATTTCCGTGCTATATTCATTAGTATTTCATCAATCACTCAGTTTTGGAAGAGATATGCATTAAAAACACAAGCTGCAAATTACACGAAATGGTTATTTCACAAAGTCCGTGGATGGCTGGCAGTTTGCCAGTTCCAAACAACCGTATATAACACCTGAATGCCTAATATATCTTGACCCGCCGTTTTACTTAAATTTACAACGAATAAATATCAGGCTTTATTTTATAACTAGCTGCGCCCCGCGGTTTCACCCACGTAAATTTTGAACCCGTGGAAATTCATCCCACGGCATCCCATAGGAACGGCGACGAATCAACGAATCAACGATGTTTCAACCCAATCGATCAAGCCGTTTAGTAGTTGACATACCGAGCAGCGCCACCTACAGGATCCAATTGTATTTTTTTGCCATCCAGTTAACCATCGAAATACCCATATAAAATTTCAACCCAATCGAATGAGCCGTTTAGAAGTTGACATTCCGACACCAGCGCCACCTACCGGATCCAATTGTATTTATTTACCATCCATGTAACCATCAAAATACCCATACAAAATTTCAACCCAATCGGTTGAGCCGTTTAGAAATTGACCTTCCGACAACAGCGCCACCTTCCGGATCCAATTAAATTTTTTTACCATCCAGGTAACCATCGAAATATCCATATAAAATTTCAACCCAATCGGTCAAAAATCAAAACCCAAAACCCAAAATATTTTTTTTTCGGGATAAAAACTATCCTACCTAACATACCTAATGTTCATACAGGTTCCCTTCCAACCATATGACTAATTTCATGAAAATCTGATAAGTAGTTGGAACTTGAAGGAGTAACAAATAAATTAAAGTCAACATCCCATAGCATCCCACAGGAACATTTTTTCGGGATAAAAATATCCTATATATATTAATACAGGTTCCCCTCTAACCACATGTCAAATTTCATGAACATCTGATAAGTAGTTTGAGCGTGAAGGAGTAACAAAATATACATTAAAGTCATCATCTCATGGCATCCCACAGGAACATTTTTTCGGGATAAAAACTATCCTATGTGTTAATCCAAGTTACCCTCTATGTGTGTGCAAAATTTCATGAAAATCGGTTCAGCAATTTTTACGTGAACAAGTAACAAACAAACAAGTAAACAAACAGACAAACTTTCACATTTATAATATTAATAAGATCTTCACCTAGTACAAGGCACCAAAATCAATTTTCATATGTTTTGTAAGTTAATGTTGGATAAACCCGAATTGAACAGACACGACCGAGCACGTTGTCTAGAAACCGCCGTGAAGTGACAGCTATGTTGTCGCGTCCCGAGCCGTTTATGAATTTCGGGTGGCCCATTGAAGGGGAAGGAGGGATATGCTTCTGAATAATTTATGTAAATGATTTTGAGCGTGGTGGGTCCGTAGTCATTAAAAGACAGCTACTGCTCGTTTGTCCCCATATACCACATATAAAAATGTCGTAAAGGTCTTATTAGTTAACTATCTCCTAAATGTAATTTATTTTCAATTCCCTCAAAATGTATATTTACTCAGCTTAATTTTCCTAAGCACGTTATACCAAAATTCTTGTCAAAGCGAAAAGAAACAATAAATTATCAAAGGACTTCGTATTTTTAGGAAAAATGTTCGAGGAATTTCAAACAATTATATCTATTGACGATTTGTTCACTTGGCTTCACAAAGCGACGTGGACGCGAGGAATGCCTTTTCTACGTAGACAGAGAAAAGAACCTCTGTCTACGCTTTTCTGTAACATTTGACAAATAGGACAGTCTGCAGCGCAAAAATATCAGCATCGAGCAAGACACGTCACGAAAGGCGACAGATATTCTCACATTATTTCTACTAAAGTTCTATATACGTGAATTCGGCCTTATGACGACAGTAATTTCATTTTAGACTGTCTGTATTACTAATTGGGAATCTAATTCAAAGCTGGGAAGTAGATTAAAAAATTGTAACATTATTTTATTTCAAACTTCAAAAATGAGCTCTAAACGCAATCTGAAAAAAGGGAAATACCAAAAATTGTTTGCTGTTTAAAAAAGGTATTAGATGGGACTTTATTCCATTTATGTGAGAGTCTTCTGTCTTCAAGGAAGAGGTAGTGCCACACTGCATGCTTGCACGCAGCCGAATCGAGCAGGCACGACCGGGGAGGTACCTCTCGTTTACACGAGACCGGCGTAAAGTGACAGCTGTGCTGTCGCGTTTCGTGCGGTGTGTAAGTAGTAGTAGTAGTAAGTAAAGGTGAGAGGAAAAAGGAGGGCAGCGCATCTGTATAGCGTCTATGCGGATGTCTATGGGCGTCAATAGTCATAAAAATGGGTCCGACTGCTCGTTTGCCCTTATACCATAAAAAAATGTGATATATTAAAAAATGGGAGTTTGTAGCTACTGTCTATAACGGCACAGGACAGGTCAATTACCTTAGAAATTCTAAGTCAAATTGAACCTTATTGTAAGTTAGAATAAGGTGATTTGATGACCTTAAAACCGACCAGCGTAGAGGCCGAAAGGGCCTTTTCAGCAGCCGGCTACATATGCAGTTCTGTGCGAAGCAGGTTAGGCGATAATACTATAAATAAAATATGTTTTTTAAGGTCTTACTTTCAAAAATTTTAAAAAATTAAGTTAATAATCTATGTTTCTGTCTGTTACAATTATGATACAGACTGATCCGAGTTGTATGATGATGATTATATTGTTGATTGTACTGTAATCAGTACAGTACGTTGATCTCAGATACCAAATGATTATTTTATTAGCTTGTAATAAAAAAGTTTAATAATAAATAAACAATAAAGACGTTTAAATCATGTATTTACTTTGATTCCCTATTATGCTGGATCCGCGCTGGATCCAGCTGGATTTCGGCCAATCTTACGAAAATCCTGCTGGATTGAAAATGCTGCTGAAATGCAATCCCTAATTACAATATGGGCCCACGATGTAATGGAAGCGTATCCGTCTTCTTGCTAATTTTAAATATCCTTTTCTTGTTTTCATTTCCAAGATTTTATAAAAAAGAGGAACATGATATGTAACATTAGATATGACAAAAGTTATTTTATTTCCTTCTCCCATTTAACCGGGCAAGCTAATTTCTATTAACGTGCAACGGCGCGAAGGTGCAGAACACCTCAGTCAGAATCAGTAATAGTTCTGGGCTTCTAGTAGGTAAAATTGATTTTTATGTGGTGGCCCCACATAAAAATCAATTTTACCTAAATTATCGTGAAAACTAATCCAAGAAATTACTATAATTACCACTTTTATTCAATTACATACAATAATAATACCCCGGGTATTGTCGCTTATCTGCGCGTCTCTATGGAGATGGCAACATCTCAAAAAATTCCAGAACTGAACTCAACAACGACGTTTGAACGTTAAGCCTCCCTATCGCTCATTCCGCGATGTCGCTTGCACGCTGAATATTATAACGGCTTATTCATTTTTTTGCGTGCTGCCGTTCATCGACTTAAAAGAAATTCTCACATCACAAAGTATATTTTTATAGCATAGGAGGCAAACGAGCAGTTGGGTCACCTGATGTAAAGTGATCACCAACGCCCACAGACATCCGTAACACCGGAGGTCTAACAGATGCGTTGCCGACCTTTGAGGAAAGAATAAGCTCTTTTCTTGAAGCTCTAAGTTATAATATACCATATTTACCCACCGACGCCATATTCCTTCAGTTCTAGGCAGTATAAATTACTATCTTAGCTCCATGAACCTTTTATTCGTTTTTTACGACATCCATAAAGTTATTAGGAGTGGAACTAAATTAGTAGCGCGCTGTTCGTCTAAACCATATTCAAGGTGAAAATTCACAGATGTGTTTAAAAGTATTAACTTTAAATAACCTGAGAATACCACAAAGAGAGCGGGGTTCACTTAATTATTCGCAAACGGATGTGAAACGGAACTACGAAAGTAAAACAACAGATTCTTTATGTACATTTAATTATGTTTTGGAATAATATTCTGTGATAACCTTTCTTTTGTGATGCGGGTAATATTAACGCTCCATCACTGGCCCTGGGTGGGTCCGGTGGTGTAAAAGGGGCTCTCTCTACTCCCTTGTAGCGCCGATTACCCACAAAAGCCACCGTCAGGGCTGTCAACGCGCCTTTGCGTATGTGCCTCGGTCCATTGTGCTGTTGATCGAGTTGCGTTAATCTATCCTTCTACTAGTATTATACATGCGCATGAATCTCATAAGATCGATCACAAACTTACCATGACTATAATTGGAACCTGGAATAACCTGGAAAAACCTGGAATAAAAAAATTGGCAAATTATAATTAGGTGACGGAAAAACCGTTAACATATAGTTTTATAGGGATATATTTCGTTGTGTGGTATATAAGTTGTAAAGTTCGTTCATACCTCCTGTTATTACGGAACCCTCTCAATGCTCGAGTCCGACTTGCACTTAGCCGGTTCTTCATTTAATTTCAGTTGAGCCACAATTCCATTCGGAGCGTATTACATTTAAGTTTGTAACCAATTATAATTCGTATGGAACAATAGTTACTTCATCAAAAGGCTCTACCTACGCTAATAACAATTCACACGGTTGTTCGAAAAGTAATTAACGAAATTGTACGGACGGACAAATGTTATTTTAATAACAATTACAAATGTATGTTGTAGGTATAATGTGTTACCAATGTTATAAATATTGAATAATGTTGATATTGTTTGTAGTTTCTTAATTACTGTTACTTTATTCTGTAATTTTCATATTTAATAGTTTTATTCAATTTTAATAATTTAATATTGCATAAGCAACGAGCGTTTGACAGCTACTACCGAACAGCTAATAAACAATCCGATGCCTTGCCCTCCTCTACCTCATCCCTGACTTAATAAGTCACCGGATTCTCACAAACAGCACGAAACGCGATTGTTCACTTCTAACCCTGGATTTATTGCGCAGTGGAAGGAACGATATACTCAGGGCACAAAACAGAATGAACCTTGTCTGCGATTACGCAGAGCTATATTAAACTTAATAGGTGCAATTACCTTGTGTCTCCGGGGTCCGGCTTAATATATACCACATTAACCTCTAAAACCTATGGCCATAAATTTCAAGCATGTAATGAGATATACTTAGCCTTCCGTGAAGCTGCAATCCGCCCGAAATATGAATCTTCTTAGGCAAGCCTCTCAACAATGGTTCTCAATTGTCCAATTATTCACATAAGTTCAAATATTAGTCCAAACAATTAATTTACACTCTCGATAATGTTAACAGGGAAAACAACACGTAAATTATATTATGGATCACAACTCAAATCTTAAATTTTGTACGCGTCCGATCTCAGCGGCATCAAACAAGGCGTAAAACAAAAAGGCGTAAACAATTAACTACGCGCCGATCTCTCAAGAGATTCAACAACATGGCGTCTTACTCAAAACTCACGCGTCGCAACAGTGCGGCAGCGACCGACGCGGCCTCACGCGGCCCACACCGGTATTACAACAATTATGCTGAACACGCCTAGATGGCATCACATGTGGTTCAGAACAGCGATAGTATAGCAATCACTTTTAAAGCGACCGAGTGAGCGAGAAGTTGCTACTAAACTGTGCCCAATTTCACTGTAATGCAACTTATACTTAGATATAATATACTTAGATATTTGGGACTTTATGGAACATCGTAACACAGCGTAAGACTCCTGCAGCATCAAATTGATAACAAAAATAGCTCGAGAATCAAATTCTAAAGGATCTCTGTAATGAAATAATCCCATCGAAATGAATGAGGATCTGATGTATATTCTTCAGAAGCTCGTAGGTAACTGTAGCTGTATACCTACACCAATCAAGCTGTTAAAAAAATAACCCAATATTTTCTTTATTTATTTATTTAAATTTAAATTTATCGCACTTATAGGAAAATCAAACCAAAAACAGATATTGCTTATGACAATTACATAACAAAATAGTAGTTTATGCAACTGTCATATAATGAAGGGTATTAAAACACGAGTGGAATTTTTGAAACGAGCGATAGCGAGTTTCAAAATAGTTAACAAGTGTTTTAATACCCGTGTTATATGCAGTTGCATACACTACTTTATCTTCACTAATAATAATAATAATAATAATAATAAGTTATTTATTTCTTTGAGCAAAACTTAAATGCCTAATACAATGTTTGGAGAAAACCCTATAAGTAAATAAATACCTGTAGTGGGATTCTCCGCTCTTCCACAGGACACAAACACTTGATTAAGTTATGGTACAAACATTAAGATTATCTTAATAACACTTGTCCACACCGGTATTAACACTAAAACTTGCTAAAACATATTCAAGTTGTTATACTTAATATTAAACACAAAACTTTGTTGTTTACTCTAATACAATATATCAATATTTTGTAATATTTAACTTTACAGTATCTCGTCTGTTCAACTTTTATATAATAATATGTATTTATTTTATAATATTAATCATATTAATTCTAAAACTATTTGATTTTCGCTAATACTGAATAATAGAATTAGTCAAGTCAGACCGGCGACTGTTTGACCGACGTGGCGACGACTGCTTTACCGACGATTTAAAATGTAATGTTCTTTGAAGATAAATATTTTTATTAAATACTTTAATTTCATTGCAAAAATTGCGGCGCGTAAATATATACTTTTTATAATTCAATGTTAATAAAATACTAGCTTCAATGTTGAAATATAATGTGAAAAAATCACATGACTTTACTTTTAAATTTCTAAACAGTAGATTATTCGTTGTCTGTGGCGTCCATGTTTGCTTTCATGTTTTTGTAGAGCTTTGTCTCTTTCTCGCAAATCCTTTGCAAGCTGGCATTGAACCAATGACAGTGCAGCTGCAGCGCGCGGCCAATCAGGAGCGAGCGCGCGCTGGTAAGAATTTTGAAATAAGGCTGTCTCATCATTCTCTCTCTCTCTCTCGCTCTCACACAGTGTTATAATGAGATTTTTCGATATCGATTTGGATACTAAAATAAAATGTCAATTGAGTTTTTTGTTGTCTGAGCTATAACAGTAGTCATTATAAGTCAAGTATTGAAAACATAAGTAGAATGTTACAACATTAGTGTAGATAAAAAATTTATTTATAATAAAACGACTACATACTACAACTAAAATACATAATATTACGCATTAATCACATTGTCTACACATGTTACACACAAACATTGTCTAACACGATTCTAAAAACTTCTTACAAGATTTGGCAAATTTAGAAGGATTCATTGGACACGCAAATAAGATCCGTTAACATTTTATTCAGCAGACTTAATGCTGTGTCCCCAGTAGGCAAACTGTTAGTGGCGCACTGAGTTTGGGGAGTATCGGTTTAGTAGGTCCTTTCATATATGTTAAATGGAGTGCCCACAGTTTTCTATTTTCGCGCTCAATTTACGCTGTTTGCAGCGTTACTTACGCCGACTGTCTCAGTTAGTAGCAAAATAAACAACAGTTTGCTTGTGACCTACGAAAATTGACCTGAGTTTGCAGCTAACTCGAATTTGAGTTCGTCACAAATTTGCTGCTCACTCAGTCGGCCGCTAGCAGTTTGCCTACTGGGGACACAGGCTTAAACTCGAACACAATTGGCGAAAAAAAATGAATATAGTCTCAACAGCAAGACTAGTGTGTAGCTGTCGCCATATGTGGTACTCGTAGCGATCGCCGTGTGTGGAACTCGTAGCGACCGCCATATGTGGCACTCTCCTCTCTCTACATTCCCCGTTAGGGAACTGGCGTAAGCATGTGTTTATAATGTTTTATAAAACTATGAAATTGTATTAAAAGTTTTAAAACATAAATATAAACCTGATAGATAAAAATAATAAATAAATATAAAACTAAAACCTGATCCTATAATTATATAGTATGAGCTTCCGTCAAAAAGAAGGGCGTCATTATTTAGAAACCTTGTTCGAACCCTGCCATTAACCTTTATTTCAAACTCGATTCAAACCAGTCTTTCCACTCTGACCAACTAAACTGACCAACTGCAACTGACCAACTATTTTTTGTTCCCAACGGTACAACTTTTTAGTTGGTTCGATTGGAATATGTTATTTTTTTATATTTGTTCCTGTTTGCACAACTTTTTTTTATAGGTAGAAATTACGCTAAGGACTGAAGGTCAGTGCAGCTTCATCGAACCGTTTTCGACTAAAGTCTAGACTAAACAAATAATTAACCTCGTCCAAGGTTGATTCTAATATTATTTTAGGAAAATAATTGTCTTTGCTTAATTACACACTCTTTTGTTTTGACACCAAACTTTGTAACAACAGTTTTATCTTTAATTATTATCACTTTAGTGAATAATACAATAAGTAGATGTCAAAACGTAATAATTATGTTAGTTTGGAATTGGCATCGTTGCACGTGTACTGATTCTGAAAAGAAAAACACATTGATATAAATATATATTATATAGATTAATAAAGGAATAGTAAATAAACGTGATGTTAACTCAGACCAAATAAAAAGTTTTTATATGGTCTGAGCACAGATTAATAAATGGTCTGAGGATGTTAATAGTAGGATTTAAATTAAATGACGGTCGCTCTGAAAATGTATATTTTTTTTTAATAGTAATAACCTTTATTTGTCCAATCGACTATGGGCCAATAGCTGCCATGAAAAAACGGTTATGGTCTCATTTTGAAGAGTTGCGGATATTTACATCTGGATGTAGATGTTTAGAAAAAAAGAGGAGAAATAAAATCCTAAATTATCTGCTAAATGAGCATTATTTACGACATCGTAAATATAACATTAAAAAGAGGAAGTCGTTTCCAAGAAAATAGATGTTTAAAATATTAAAAATTCAAATAGAACCAAAATATAAAAGGTCGAGCGAAGAGTCATAAAAAACCATATAAAAGTCTACCGTCAATCGTACGTGTGCTAAAAAGGTTTCATTTTCGTATTTTTGCCAGTTACGATGTGGCATGTCGAGACAAAAATTGTAGATTATAAAACTTTGTACAGATTTATCCTAGCTTATTTTCTTTTGAGATACCTTTTCTAAACATTTTGAATTTTTTTTCACATTTCCATAACACCGTGTACTTCGTTCATTTTTTGTGGCATCCATTGTTGGTACTTTTTATTCACCTGAGTGTACCTATAATATGAGGTCATAACTTATCTTTTAAATCGTGCATGCTTCGTAGTTTTTTTTATGTACTATAGTGGGCAAACTAGCAGGTACTTAGTGACTACCGCCGCCCATAGACGTCCGTAAAACCAGGTGTATTGCAGACGCGTTGCCAAGCTTTTCTTCAAGAACTCGTAAGTCGTACCGAATTGGAAATGTCGAGAGAGTCAGCCGGTTCGAGGTCTTTCCGGCCACAGCAAGCATCGGAATACTGTGTGGTAGAGGGGAGTGTTTCGAAAGCGATGAGATACGATGAAGGGTGACTTTTTGGGATAGTTTCAATACATTTTTTACAAATAGAGTATAAATACGGACTTTCTTAAAGTTAATTGGAGAAAATGAAGTAATTCATAATTAAATTGCTAGGGAGTTATGATTATGAAGCCGCATGTGTTCTCCTGGATTTAATATCTTGTGAATCTTTTACACGCTGTAATAAATACAGGGGCTTAGTACAGTTGAGCCCGGTCAGTCCGAGCCCCGCTAGTAATTACTATATTAATTAATCCTCGTATTGACAAAAGTATCGCGTCCAAATGTAGTTACCAATCATTTTAAATACCGTTGAAGACATAATCTTAACATAATAGACTACAAAACTACTGGACCGATTTTAATTAATCTTTCACTGATAGAAAGCATTATCGGGAAGTAACATTAGCTATAATTTATTATGATTGACCATCTCTATTTTTGCACTAACGTTCAAGGGTCGGCTAATTTTTCTATATAATTTTACAACCAACAATTTTGCTCTAGAATATTTTTGCCATACTCTCACAGTCTCCAAAATGCGAAAATGTAACACTTGAAAACTTTGATCTTTAATAACTTTTTAGCCTTCATTATGTGGATGGGGACTTTAAAAATATCTTTTATACCGGTGCAGTGTAATAAAACCTTCCTCAAATTTCTATGCGTTGCATCTATGCGTCTTATTGCTATTCAATCATCTTGATTATGTCCGTTTTACATGGAGTATTTCGTTCGTTAGGTTGATACAAATTCAGATATACATATATACAGATATCAAATTGACGTCGACATAAGTGTTTAAATGGCACTCTCATGTTCTGTGGTCGTATTGACACCTCCGAATAAGTTTTCGCGTTTAGGTGAGATAATAATGTAATGAAATAAATGAAATTAAACTAAAATTTTTGTGCTTTGTTAGTTAGTACTTATTAACTTTTAGTTTAACTTATGAGTTTTAAGTCGTTTTTGATGATATATCAGCATGGATGTATATAGATATATATAAAATTCAAAGGTGACTGACTTAGTGATCTATCAACGCACAGCCCGAACCACTGGTCTGATTGGGCTAAAATTTGGCATGCAGGTAGATGTTATGACGTAGGCATCCACTAAGATTTTTAGAAATTCAACGCCTAAGGGGGTGAAATAGGGAGCTGAAGTATATTATTTAAGATGAGTGCAAATCGGTCTCAAGCTCGACATTTGCTGGCATTTATGTCAGCACCGATCTTCCGCTTGCCGTCTGTGAATACACGGTTATTATTAGACGTTATTTGACATTAATTGACATACATTAGCGTCTAAGTCGCCGCGTCTAGCATCTGGAAGTCCGTCTCCGCCCCGCGTCTAGTCGCTGCATTCAGCGTCTAAAAAGCATCTAAGTGGTCGTCCATACTGAATGCGCGGCGGCGGGTGCGGCGGCGAGCACGGTCGACGTGCGAGGTGATCACGGTGAAGCGCGAGCTAACTAGCGGTTAGACGTTTATCTATCTATAGAATGATAGATAAACGTCTAGAATGATCTGTACATCATTTGAGTTAAGGTTCTTTTTTAATTGACACAACTGCCGTTGGCTTGACATAATGACGTCCACTGCGAGCTCAGCGTTAGGAGCGTAGTTAGCTCGCGCCTCACTGTGGACACCTCACGCGCCAGCCGCCGCAGCCGTCACACACACGCACAGTATGTGTGCTGTCGCCCTAACTAAAATCTAAATGACAACCAACAAATAACGTTTTTTTTTATATATAGCATAGGAGGCAAACGAGCAGTTGGGTCACCTGATGTAAAGTGATCACCAACGCCCACAGACATTCAGTAACACCAGAGGTCTATGCGTTGCCGGCCTTATAAAGTAATGTATAATACAGATTACAGATATTTATAGAAACGTTTAAACGTCGTCATAAATAAAAGCTTTTTAAAAACCTTAAACGCACTTGACCTTTTTCAGGTCACCAATTTAAACCGTGAAATGGTTGGCAATTAAAGGCAATATATACATAATTCAAAGGTGACTGACTTAGTGATCTATCAACGCACAGCCCGAACCACTGGTCCGATTGGGCTGAAATTTGGCATGCAGGTAGATGTTATGACGTAAGCATCCACTAAGATTTTTAGAAATTCAACGCCTAAGGGGGTGAAATAGGGAGTTGAAGTATATATGTATTTATTATAAATTAAACGCGGGTTAAACCGCGGGACACAGCTAGTATTTTATATTATCTTTGGAAACTTGACTCATAAAGGGAATTTTAATTAAGCCTATCAGACAAGACCTGCTGATTGTTCACGATGAGCCGGCGTACTTATCAAACTAAAAGGAACCTCATTATTACAATGAATACAATTGAAAACATTGAAGAAACTCTTTTCATAATAAAAATGCTATTAGCTATGTTCTTGGCTGCTTTGTTTGCCTCGTGGATTTAAAATTGTCCTTAGAAAAGTATAATAGGTGATTCCGATTAGGCCCCATTATCCACAATGTCCTACCGGTGACGTGTACATTATCTAATATCTTTAAACGAGCAATTCTTGTATATGTAATCGGGATCTCGGAAACGGCTCCAACGATTTTCATGAAAGTTACAGATTAGGGGTTTTTCGGCTCAAGGAATCGATTTATCAAGGTCCCAGGTTCGAGAAAAGCTCGGTTCTCAAGATTTTAAAAACCGCGTTTGAAGAAACTAATATATAATATCAGCGCCATCTATAACGCCTTGACCGATGAGGGCCACACAGGGTAAAAAAGTAAAAAACTCTTTCTACTCGATACTAGAGGAAACTTTCTGATAAAAACCGAGCGAAGCTCGGTCAACCATGTACTTAGCTATTACATATTCTTATACCCCCTTGTTATTGATGTAAATGTCATAGTGAAAGGCCACGGACTACAATAGGGCAATGTAGTTCATATAATAATTTTTGTGTATAATTAACAAGAATAGACTTATTCAATGAAGCCAAATATAGACCACTTACACCCAAAAATAAAGAATCATAATATCTATATTCGATAACAAAACATGTTTGACATTTGATTTATATTTTATGGTAAAATTTCTTACAACGTTATAATAGTTTTTTCATCACAAATGCTCATAAGATATTCAAATTAACAAATGTACCTTCCAAACCAACCTGCTTACATAATTTCAGCTCATAAGGCCTTAGACTAGTCTATTAAGTTATAGATTATAGGGTAGAAGGTGGTTTTCACGAGCCTGATTCATCAACGGAAAGGCTAACGTACTAAAACTTCATTTAAGAACGACCTTGGACATTTACAAGCACCTCGGTTCACTTCGATCAACAAAGGTGTTGAAATAAATTAATTAAAATGAATGATCGTTTAATGATTCCTATGTTCAACATGCTTCACAGTATATAATATGTTACACGGTATATAAAATTAAACGTCTTGGTTAATCCATAAAATTTACCTACTGATTATATTTAATTGAACAAACTTAAATCTATAAGAATGTTATAGAGACCTAAAACCTGATAACTACCTATATAGTATGCTCTATTCAAAATTTTGCTCCAAAAATAATCCTTTTGTAGCAAAAACAGTGTATTTACTAGTTCTGTCTTCACTATTTATGGCTCATGTGTAATACTGTAAAGATAAAACATTATATGCTAGATATATTTAAATAAAGTGTATAAAGTAAGAGAGAATGGTGTATAACTTAAACTTCGTGTCCTCAGGCTTAAACTTAAGTATGAAGTATTGCAAACCTTTCTCAAACTTTAGTATAAAAGATCTGTTAAAATTAAACTTCACTATCTGCAATTTATTTTTCTTCTTCAAGGCAAGTTATTTCACGACACTTCTATATTTTAACACTTTTTCATAAGAACCCTATACCTAGATTATAATAAGAGGTGCTATATCGTACCCTCTGCCTATTCCATGACAAATTAGCATGGAGATGTTGTTGTAGTTGTGATGAAGGAGTGGAGATAATAATTACTATTGTTTTGCGCTTTGTTTATTATGTAGTTATCTCCAAATTACTTTTCGTAGCCAACCTCAATACAATTACTTTAGAAAGCAGAGACGTTAGTGAAAACTTTCGGAATGTCTTTAAATTCATTTCAAATTACGCGTCATGGCATGTGTATTGTTGGAAGGTTTTATGCCTTTGCAGTTTCAAAAATATGTATATATTAGTGACAGTTTAGTAAACTTAAACATGCCCTTAGATTTTTGTTTTTAATTTGCTGATAAACCAAATATCATAATAATATTAATATTTTTAAATTTTTATTTTTATTTTTTTTATTATTTTTATACATATTTTATCAATTTTCAAATCAGCAGCAATATGGCCTTGATTACTCTTTCACTGTAGGCCGGTACCTTGTGCGATAGAAATTGCAAAGTTATTTTTAATATATTCTTAAATTAAAAAGTGTATCTAAAATATAAGTGAAAATCATATAATCAGTAGGTACTTGTAAAATCTCAATTTTTATATGATTACACGTAGATATATTCGGGCGTCCTGTTATGTGAAGAGCAACATTAAGAGCCCTTTAATTGCCAACCGTTTCACGGTTTAAATTGGTGACCTGAAAAAGGTCAAGTGTGTTTAAGGTTTTTAAAAATCTTTTATTTACGACGACGTTTAAACGTTTCTATAAATATATGTAATCTGTATTATACATTACTTTATAAGGCCGGCAACGCATAGACCTCTGGTGTTACTGAATGTCTGTGGGCGTTGGTGATGACATTACATCGGGTGACGCAACTGCTCGTTTGCCTCCTATACTATATAAAAAAAACGTTATTTGTTGGTTTTCATTTAGATTTAAGTTAGGGCGACAGCACACATGCTGTGCGTGTGTGTGACGGCTGCGGCGGCGGGCGCGTGAGGTGTCCACGGTGAGGCGCGAGCTAACTACGCTCCTAACGCTGGGCTCGCAGTGGACAACCACTAAGTGGACAACCACTAAGTGGACAACCACTAAGTGGATGTCCACTCAGCGCGCATCATTATGTCAAACCAACGGAAGTTGTGTCAATTAAAAAATAACTTTAACTCAAATGATGTACAGATCATTCTAGACTTTTATCTATCATTCTATAGATAGACCTCCTCACTGTGATCACCTCGCGCGTCGGCCGTGCTCGCCGCCGCATCCCCCGCTTCGCCTTCAGTATGGACGACCACTTAGACGCTTTTTAGACGCTGAATGCAGCGACTAGACGCGGGGGGGGAGGGGGCGCATACTTCCAGATGCTAGACGCGGCGATTTAGACGTTAATGTATGTCAATTAATGTCAAATAACGTCTAATATTAACCGTGTATTCACAGACGGCAAGCGGAAGATCGGTGCTGACATAAATGCCAGCAAATGTCGAGCTTGAGAACGATTTGCACTCATCTTAAATAATATGTTCTTTTGTAAATTGTTTGTAATTGAAATGTACAAATAAATTTATTCTTTCTTTCTTTCTAAATGCAGTCGCAACTGTGTCGCACGACAATCTGCGACCGGTCAAGAGTCGTGCGTCAATAGTGCCACAGTTACAACACATAGAGGGTAACTTGAATTAACTACTACTAACTTTGCGACTGCGACCGATCGCAGAGAGTAGCTAAGGAGCGGGTAGCCGCGTCTAAAAGTCGCGTGTTTGCTGTGGCTCTTAGAGGTAGCGCCACAGCCGAATTTTGCTGGCACAACCGGGGTACCTCTCGCTTACACAATACCGGCGTAAAGTACGCTGTGCTATCGTGTTTCGTGCCGTGTGCAAGTAGCCGGTGGCGCATGAAGGGGGGTGAGGAAGGAGATCAACGCATCTCTATAACCTCTATGCGGATGTCTATGGGCGTCGGAAGTTATGAAAATGACTCCGACTGCTAGTTTACCTCCATCTATACTAATAATATAAAGCTGAAGAGATTGTTTATGTGAACGCGCTAATCTCTGGAATTACCTGACTACTTTCAGTATTAGTTAGTTCTTTTAGCGAGTTTATAGTACTAATACTTTTGAATCCACTGCGGTAAAAAAACGGATTCACGTAAACGAAGTTAGGGGCCAGTGCTAGTACTCTGTAAATATGGTTGAAACTATTCTAAGTTGCTATACGCAGTATACTAACGTGGACCAACAATTATACGTCGTAGGTGCTACGACAAGCTACGACGTAGAACAGAGTTACATTTTTGCAGAAACGCAATCATCATATTTTCCTGACTAACGCCATAAAAATGTTTTCATTGTTATCTGTATATTAACACATAATCTTTTAACATTGAATAATAAGTTAATTTACTAGCTGCGCCCTGCAATTTCACCCGTGTAAATTTCGATCCCGTGAAAAATAGAAAATCATCCCATGGCCCTTATGAACATTTTTTCGGAACAAAACTATCCTGTATTTTAATTCAAGCTACCCTCTATGTGTGTGCCAAATAACAAACAAACTTTCGCATTTATAATATTAATAGAATTGCATTGCGGAGAGCCTGTACTGTTGCGAAGTAGTTTGTAGTGTGAATTTAATACGTTCAGTCAGAATCAAAATTAATTCTATTACAAAGACGTCTTAGATAAGTCTACAACCGCGCTAGAGCAAGTCCAGTAAACTCCACACTTCACATGGTGTTGGTGAGATCTTAGCGTGAGTCTAGCAGGAAGAGCAAACTAAGTTGAGTTCATTAAGCTTAAAACTAACGGAACTCGAAGCTCACAGTGGCACATGGCTGCGATATATCTACGTAGATAGAAATTACTACATAGATAAAAATTAGGAAAAATTAAAAAAAAATAGAACTTATAAGAAACTTTCATATTTTTTTAGAGCCGGTCAGCTTACGGCCGCTATGCTAATGAATATTGTTATCATTTCCATCAAATCTGAGGTCCCATTAACTTGCAAATAAGCGGAATTATTAATTATATCTCGCAGTGGTTTTCGCTATCCAATGAGCTTTTATTAATTTGCTTATATAATTTCGGATGTAGCACGGATGAGTGAAATATTAATTACAACCACGGCTTTTTTTATCTATGTTTTGATCATCATCACTGTGGAACATACTTTCACGATACGATATATACGCCAAAAGTGACAGCTGCGCTGTCGCGTAATTTCTTGGTGGCCCATGGAGAGCGAAGAAGGAAGGATTGCCACGCATCTGATCAACCTGTATACTGATGTCTATGGGCGTCTGCCGTCATTAAAATGGCTCCCACTGCTCGTTTGCCCCCTTACACTTAAAAAAACTTGCTAAAATTGTACCCGCGGAAAGAATTGGGTACACAGTCGCGGTTCGTACGTTTCGTGAGTACCGGCAGAATCAAATCATCCGCTACTGTGTGATTTTCTGTAGGCTTTCGTGATTATAATTCTAGTTGACCTATTATTAAAGTAAAACAATCATACAAACTACTTCCCGCATTCTCGACCTACACGCACACGCACACACATTTCATTATTAGCTACGATCAATGTATAGTGGAAATTGTTTTAAAATTTTATATAAATTTCAATACAGGAGTTCACATGTGAGTACACTATTAACTATGTATGTCAGTGGCTGAATTCATTTCTTTTAGTAACATTTCATCATCCTACTAGAGGCTAAAATAAATAAGTAAAGAGTGCCACTACCGACTAAAAATCCTGTTAGAGCCCTCGGCTGCTATCTGAGGGGCATCCTTTTTTTTGGTATCGCAGGGGATTACCTTTACGTAGGCTACCCAAGAGCCCAGGTGGCTCAACCGAGTACAGTGTCAGGCTCGACAACTGGGTTGCCCCTACCGACTAAGCCCCTGCGGGTGCCTTCAGCCGCTATAATTGGAGGGCCCCGGATGTACAAGCAACAGCGCCCCTCCAGCGACAGGCTGGCCTCGGTGAAAAGGCCAGACTTCTCCTCCCTGGGAATTGTCCGGCTGCCTTTGAACAGTCCCTACTCCAAAGTTGGAACCGTGCAATGGTGCCAGGTTTCCATCCTGACCCCTAGTGATCCGACGGAGCATGCCACGCCGGTGGTCCAAATCCACGCAGCCATCGGCTAAATGAGAGGGACGCGACAGGGGTCCACCTGACCGGAGGAACTCGGACATAGACTGATCCCGACCGCCCCCCAGGGGCCAACCATCAAACGGCTGCAGAGGACAGGGAGGACGGCAACGACACACCTCATCTCCTCTTCCTCTGCGGCCCCACCGCCAACGCATCAGACGGTGCTCCCGCGTTTGGTGCGTGAGACAGGGTGCACGGTAACGACACACCGAGACAACTCTCCTCTCACGACTGATCCTCCATGGACGCATTCAGAGAAGGCCCTGGGGAGGCCCACTCGGAACGTTCGCTCCCGGGATCTCTCTTGGCTTCACCGTGGTGGCTCAAGCCACGGTTACTAAGCGCCCTCACCACGACAAGGTGGAGATCCGTCGAGGGGGAGCAAGTTGCGGGATATCCTGGATCTATCAGCAGCAGGATACTCCAGCGACTGGCCGGTTCCTTTGAAGGACCGATCTTCGTCACGAAAGGGGTCGTTTCGGCTATTACAGCGACACCAAACTTGGCACCAGCAACTTAATTATTCTATAGTTGAAGTCGCAAAGGCGTATTTTTTTATCATTCAACACGACATGTGAAATGACAAGAAATGTACTTGACATTTACACATTTTTTTGGTAAACCCAATAATTAACGACACCTAGTAACAGTCTAAAATATTGAAAGTGGCGTTTCGCCCAATTTGGGCAAACTTTTTGGGAGAAAGGACTACTAACCCAGGTAATTTACTATCGTAGAATCCATTGAAAATCAAGCCCACTGAGTTGTGGACTTCAAAACTGCACTGTCATGTGGGGAATAAATTTACGGAGTCACACTAATACACTTAAGTGAAGCATCATCATCAGGCGGAGGACGTTCACTGCTGGATATAGGCCTCTCCCGTAGAGAGCCAAAGGTCCCGTGAGACTCCTTTAATATTTTTTAGATCTGGAATTCAATAAACAAACGATATGTTGTTGACGCAAAGGTCGAATTTGAATTTCTAATACATTGAAGGGCCAAAGGGTCGATAATCCACTTAGCTCGTTCAATTATCTGCCCTTCCAATGGGCATAGGGTAATTGTGCCGACTATGCGGCCACTTGTAACCGACTACTTACAGGAACAGTGGGAATAATAACTACTACTACTAACCGGGCTACTACTACTTACCACCATTTTTAGGATTCCGTAGTAAACTAGAAACCCTTATAGTTTCGTAGTTTTGGAGACTATAAGTACTAGGAAGCTGTAATTTAGTATGGGTTTGTAGATTTATCATGGCAAAAAAATAGTAGAAAAAACTTTAAATTTTCTTTTGGAGTAGCTCCCGTACAAGTAAAATGGGGGTAATTTTCTTTCTTGTCCAATAACCCATCGTGTGAGGTATAGTTTAAAGGTCTTTGAAAAATATTATGAGGTTGAGAACACTATTTTTCGATATAGAGATTTGTTTCTGACAAATATTTGATTTTAAAGTACATTTTTTTGTTAGAGGTAAGTACGAGCTACGTAAAGTTAAAAAAAAAAAAAAAAGTAGCGTTTATAACAATTATAATAACTGTTTGAATAACAACGTTCAACGGTATGCGCTACGCGGAACGATGAAGTCGTGCTCGGGAGTACCTACTAGAATCGAACGTAAATCGCATCAAACGCTACAACGAACGAACAAACCAAGTTATTATTACGAAATTTTTCCTCGATCTTAATAAACAGATAGTAACTTGAATATTTACTATAAAAATAAATAGTTAACACATAAAAAAACACAAAATTAAAATATAACCTGAGAATCTTACTACCTACGTTGTTGTACGCCAACCTAGTTGCTAGGCAACTGCCTACGATGGTAATGATGGTACGGAAGCCCTCCTGCGCGAGTCCGACTCGCACGCTATTTTTTGGGAGGTATAGGGCGGGAAACGAGCAGTCGGAGCCATTTACATAACCACCGACGCTATGAGAAACATTCGCATAGGGCTCATACAGATGCGTTGACCTCCTTTTTACTCCCCTCCATGGGCCAAATACTTACACACCGCACGAAACGCGACAGCGGAGCTGTCACTGTACGCCGTTCTCGTGTAAGCGAGAGGTACTTCCCCGGTCATGATAGCCCAATCCAGGTGCAATGCAGCGTGGCTCTACCTCTTACTAAACAACTCTATATGACATGAATAAACTATAAAGCATTTGAGAAATTTGGAGTCCTTGAGACGAAAAAAATACTAGGTATATTATATTTCTAATAATAATGTCGTCCTAGCCGAATTTCGACTACAGTGGATTTATAGAGGCTAGCCAAATAGAGGACATATTACTCAAGTGTGCGCGCAGTCTCAAGTGCACTCTCTATTCACTAGTATTCCCAAGGGAGGACAGCCCGATGCGACCATAGAGAAATTAGGCTTAACGAGTTCTCCGAAGCTCGGGGAGGTAACAGCGCCAACTTTCTGACTCCGGACTGTTATTAAAAATTGAAAAATCAGCACTTTTTGGTTTAGACCTTATGTCTGTGTTTGAACATGCTTACCTGTCGCCACGAGGCAGTCATATAAATTAGGATAATTGTGATTTCGTACTATATTATAGGCTAACCCAATTATGTGTTGATAATAAATCGAAAAATTTAAACTTTATCATTCATAATACTAAGAAGTGTGCGGTATCTGGCTAACAAGCTTTCGCAGCTATTTTCGTGACCTTCAGACGGATATCTATGGGCGTCGGTAGACACGAAAATACGCGTTAAGGCTATACAGGACATCCTTCCTCCTCGCTCCTCCCTGGGCCACCGGCTACTTACACGGCATGAAACGTGACTACACAGCTGTCACTTTACTTTTAATCTAGCCAATTGCTTTCAACAATGTTCTTATGAGTAAAGTATAATGTCAAAAAAGCGATCACAATAACCATCCTATTATAGATTATGTCCTAAATAGTTATTGCGTAAAACCTATACAATCATACTTTATTGTTTTCAATTGGGACTAATGATGGTAATAAGGTTTTACCATTATTATTTTACATTAGCATACGCAATAAAAATACGTCCGTTATACTGTTAAAGGACGAATAATACAATTGGTCACTAATTAGGCCCATGGAGGTGGGAGGAGAAAGGAAGGCAGCGCATCTGTATAGCCTCTATGCGGATGTTTGTGGGCGTCGGTACTCATGAAAATGGCTCCGACTGCTCGTTTGCCCTCCTATACCATAAAAAAAATTAATATTTGGAAATTCAATATTGAAATGAACAGATGCATAAAAACACCTAAGAATAAATATCATTTAATATATCCGAGCCGCCCTCAGACTCGTGTAGGTTTTAATTAACAGACAGCTGCAAATACGTTGAAAATCCAATACCAGGTATTATCCGCCATGTCTGCCTGCCTTGTGTTTAGGAAAATTGTAAAAACAACTGAAATCAAAGGCCGTCTTTTCTCCCTCTGTGCAATGGAAAATAAAAACGAGAGAGCGCTTTCTGTTGTTGTAATGAATAAGGAAGAATTTAATTAATTGAAAAATATTTATGAAATAACTTACTTCTCTTTGAACAATATATTTTTCTAAATATGCACCATTAATAATAAAAAGCGAGTTGTTCAAACGTTAAAGACGATTGAAATTTCTGTTTTAATATCCTGCTCTTAAGCGATTATATACAGGGTCCGCATTTAAATTATTGGTTTAGTAAGAAAACATTTTTTGTCCTAAAAAGAAGAACACGCAACTATCTTATTAATATTATAAATGGGAAAGTTTGTATGTTTGTTTGTTACTCCCTCACACAAAAACTGCTAAACCGATTTTCATGAAATTTGACACACACATAGAGGGTAGCTTAGATTAACACGTAGGATAGTTTTTATCCAGAACAAATGTTCCTATGGGTTGCCATGGGATAATTTTCCACGATGTCGAAATTTACGTGGGTGAAACCGCGGGGCGTATAATAAACATTTGAAGACACTAATGTCTAAAGATTTAGAGGAGAGACTTGGGAAAGTCTAGATACTAAGACTGGCAACCCGCAGGTCACTCACCAAAGGTAAAAATCTTCTGTACATTGATTTTAAATTCACAAGCCGCATAATCGGTCTCCCTGACACACTAACTCCTTCCACGTAGCGGAAACTTGAATGCTCCGGACATTCGATATCTTGTCCCCGACTATTGGAAACTACTTTTAAAGTTCGTCTATAAATGTACCTAAGGTACAACTTTACTTTTTTGGAGAGGTTTTTATATAAAGTTCGACTTTTCACGTCCTGTTTAGGAACTACGAAAACATTCAGATGTCACAGTATGTTAATAAAGTTAGACACCGCGCTTTGTAACAAAATCGATAGAGTCTGCCAAACTTTAAGCCACTCGATCTGAAAACAAGTCCAGATCATAGAACAAAACTTCTGCAGAGAACAGTTTTCAAACTAGATATATTTTGTGTTAGAAAATACAAATGCTATTGTGTTATACCTAAAGGCTAATAAAACTTAAGGTTTTAAATTATTATTATTATTAACCTTTTGATTTTATGCTTATACCATTAACAAAAATAGAATAATTGTGTCTATAAAATAGGGTAACTTTAAATAAAAGTCATAAGTAATCATCATAAAAACAGTATATCGGATTCAGTGACATAAAATTGTTTCCCCAGTATCAAAGTTTTTAACGATTCATGCGCAAGGCTAATTACTGGAAATTATAATTATAAGATTGACATCAACAAACCAATCAACAATTCATATTATTATGATTGCATCATAGCGGCTGTCACGATAGTACAATTATAAGTTTAGCCTCAACCGATATAGCCACTTGCCCTCGCTTAGTATTTTTTTCACCTTAATATATTGGTAATAAAAAGTATTATTCATATAATAAAAAGTAATCGAAATTATAAAAATAACAAGTTAAAAAAACATAGTATTATGTATTTGCCTGTTTATTCCTGAACAACATTATTGTCTCCAACGGGATAGTATCTACCATAGATTTAGAATTGTTCCCACTACGTACATCCTAAATCTATGGTATCTACACAGGTATAACCGCGGCTGAAGCTATTAATAAAATAATACCTACATATATCATTACTCCAGAATGGCGTATCCTTCGATTAGTTATAAAAAAATAAAAACTTTTAAGTTTTATTGCAAACAGAATTATGTTTCAGAGTAATTTAATGGACAGCCATGGGTAGCATTGTTACATTTCAAAAATAAAGGAACTAAAATAATCTTAGTGGAAATATCTATGTTCACATAAACTCCTAAAAACGCTATGTATTTATAAATTAACTAGCTTTCGGCCGCAGCCTCACCCGCGTGGATTTCGGACTTCAAAAATAGAGTTATTGTACATAATATAAACCTTCCTCTTGAATCACTCTATCTATTTAAAAAAACCCCATCCAAACATGTTGCGTAATTTTAAAGATCTAAGCATACAGACACACAGACGGCGGTAAGCGACTTTGTTTTATATGTTATGTAGTGATGTAAATAACTACCTATGACTAAAGGCGACGTTTTTGAAATAAACAGATTTTAAACATATCTACGCATTGCTAAAATAAAATCGTGGGGCACAGCATCATTCCTAATACACGTGCTTAAAACAAAAAGTCGGGAAAATCGTTGTAAGCTTTAAATATTAAAGATGGTGTGTCAGCATTCGCACATATGCGCTGCGCTCTGTCCCCCTTATTAATAAACATGGAATAACTTTATCCAAGTAACAACCTAGTAATAAGCTGACATCTGTCAAATTCCATACTTTTTATGCATTTTTTTAAATGGCATTTGACAGATGTCAGTTTATTACTAGGTTGTTACTTGGATCAAGTTATTCCATGTTTGGCTAATATATTGTTACTGTGGAAAATAATATTGTACTAAATAGTGCACTGGTTGCCAGCAGATACATAATATGTGGTATTTTATATTATGTGGTATTTTAGCTCCTAATTTAATGTACAATGTAATGTAATGTCGTTACTGTTTCCCTTCCCTTTCTGTACTACCTGGATGTCACAGAATATCGGCGTTGGCAATATTTACGTGATATTCCAACATCTAAGCCGAGTGACAATCCGATTCAGTGTAAAGTTGCATTACCTATTATACTTCTACTTACCTATTATATTATACCTATACTAGCTGCAAACTGCGTGCGTTGCTACGCCACCAACAGATACGTCAGCATGGGCTGTCATAGCAATAATACACTCTTTTGCAAAAAAAACGGGCGGTTTTGATTTTTTTCTTTCCTGAAAACAATATGATACAAAAAGGATTTAAGTCTTCTTAATATATTACTGGCCGGTCGTAAATGTGTCGTGATGCCAAAAATGTACATTAGAAATTCAAATTTTTGACTGATCTTATTTTAAAAAGAATACCAATTTTTTGTACAAATTCTGGCGGGAATCAACGAAAGTTGCTGTTGTCTTTGAATAAGTTTTAGGCTATTTTTATTGGTTTCGTTGAATTAGCTGCTTATAGAGACATTTAAAATTATTGTTTTTAATGCTTAGTGGTCTGGATGATGGCAGATAAAATTGTAAGAGCCAGCAAAATTATTGCTTTACTTGAAGGGGGCTGTAGCCAATGTTATGTGGCTCAAAGGCTAAATGTAAGTCGTTCAACAGTCCAAAGAACCTGGCAGCGTTATCAAGAGACGGGTTCCATGAAAAGAAGGCCTGGATCTGGAA